>OY855913.1:23962613-23987613 GCA_963693305.1 Meandrina meandrites
GGCCATTATGAGGTCCATAGCTGTTGGCATTGTAGCTGGTTTTGTATGGAAGATTGGCTATGCAGACCCGAAAAGGAGGCAGTATGAAGAATTTTACAAAAACTACGATGCAGTGAAAGTGGCCAAAGAAATGTACTTAGAGTCGCAGGCTGCAGAACAATCATAGGAGGTACAATAATTATTCTAAGTTTTAATTTCTGTACACTTTCATCATATAGAGCGTTTTCACTCACATGACCAGTGACCATGTTGTTTCACTAAAACAATAGATGATTTTTGCATAAAAATAGAGTTTAATTCCTGGAGGAATGGCTTGGTACACCAGTATGGCTGCCGTTTCTTAGTCTTGGAACACCAATATGGCTGCTGTGACATCATATGAAAACACTCTATTCAACTGCAGGGGTTGGTGGGCATTTAATACTACAGTTTGTTGATCAGGCATTTATTTGAGGCCTGGTGTTAATTAGATAACTTGGATCTAGTTTTTTTGTCATTAATATCATTTAAGTTCACTTAAGGACGTTCGCGCTAATTGTTTATGCACATCCTCACTGCGCACGTAATTCCTGTCGCAACGTCACGCCACGTCATGCATCGAGCGCGCGCGCTGAGGAAACTTTCCAACCACATATAGGGTGAGTAGCCGTTGCGATAACTTCGCTCGCAGTTTACTCTCTAAAATGGTCGGTGACCCGTACATGTACTTTTTTCTTAACAGATCACTTTTGTTAACGATTATCTACGTTTTGTGAGAAAATGAAAAAATCTATCGATTAAAAGTTTGATTTTTTTTTGTTCCACGCACATTCGAATTCCGTTTTTTTGATCTTTTCATTTTGTCGTACGACTGGTTCAAATGCCTCTTTTAGGGCTAAGTTTTGCATAAAAGATGGCAACACTTGAAATTATTTACGCAACAGACGCACTTCTTCAAAATATCACCAAGATCGTTTGCCTCCGTTTTCTCATCATCAATAATTTAAACTACAAACCTGGAAAGCCGTGCGAAATTACGTGCGCCAATTTTTCAAAATCAGGGTAGTTTTGTACAGACTTTATCTCTGAAACGAAGTCGGTGACCCCCACTTTTTTTTGTATTTCTGACACAAGTAACTCATTATCCGTGCTCAGTAAAAATTTCAGAAAAATCTATCGACTAGAAAATTTTCGCGCGAACGTCCTTAATTAAAATTAAGCTTCACTAAATCACCAGTGCTCACACCAAAAAAAACAACAAAAATACAAGAAAATGTTATTTTTTATTATACACTGTACTCACTATCGGTCATTGGCTAAGAGCCTGCAGTGAATTCTGGGAATCAGCACAACCTACAGATCACTCGGCTAGCAGTTTAGTGTATAACCTGTAGGTTGCGCACACAATGCATGATTTCCAAGAGCAATGCCAAGTACACGGGTGGTGTATTTAAGGTGGCTCATAATAGATTAGTCAGAATTAGACATGCCTGTCTCTGGTGTTAGATTGCAGCTATACCAATAGTGTTTTGGAAAGTCTTTAAGTACAAATTTGTACAAGTTCTACCACTGAACAAGCCCTATTTCGATATATTAAAATTCAGCCTAAAACAATAGACCTCAGTGCGAGGCTCAGGGGAATAAACTATATAGTTTGTGGGGTTTATTCCCCGGAGCCTTGTAGTGATGTTTATTGTTTTAGGCTGAATTTTAAAATAACGAAATTGAGCTATTTGTTTGGTGGTAAAACCTTTATAAAGTTGGACTATGTTTGACCATTTTTGGTGTTGATGCATGAGAATACCAAAGAGGTGAATATGTAAACCTTTATATGAGCCACCTTAAATTAACTCTTTAATTTGCATTGTACAGTGGTTGCATATCGGCTGGTCAAACTTTATCTTTAAGTGGCTCTGGACACCAGGTAACTGCCAACTTTTAGCCCTAGTGGGTTTCCATTCTTCTGCATGGAATTTAAACAGCTGTTTATTTTTTATTATTTTTGCAGATGACTGCTGACTTTGATGAAGTTTGCTGATGTTTTTTTTGTATGATTATTTACACAAATGTTACTTTATTCGGGCCAATATTTCTGCACACTTTGAAAAGGCTGTTGAGATTAGATTGCCATTGAACTGTAAGAATTGTTAAGAAAACACTTAAAATGGATTTGTGTGTCTGCAGCTGTATGCATAAACTTGTAATCTGAGTGAAATGTGCTTGAAATAAATTAAATTTGTCAATGGCCTTGACTATTCAGTATTTGTCTTTTCTAATACACTGATATCTCTCTCCTCCACAGAGGCTCCTTTGGTGAAGGGGAAAAGGTGAAAAACACGAAAAATGAAAAAAAAAAGGGCTAGCGCAGGGCCCCTGCACGCTTTCCTTTCCCTTCTTCCCAGGCTCTTAGTGGTTACTTTTAACCTCTCCCCATTTCCCAGCAGAGAGAGGCCCCTGCAGAGGAGAAAGCACTGATATTGAATTCACACTTGGGCTGTTAATATGTCTAAATGAAACATGCGTGTTTCCCTACAGCATGTTTTACATAAGGGGTGCATTCGATTGGGAAATCAGGATTTTGGATTTTGAAATCAGGATTTCAGATTTCCCAATAAAACACAAAATCTAGTTTTAATGGTTTTTGACGCACCGAAATCTTTCTTCGAGTTGGATTCCAATTAAGAAATCCAAAATCCAACCTTGGATTTTGTGGATTTGTTACTTTTGTCATTTATTTATTTTTATTTATTTATTTATTTTTTTTTGGGGGGGGGGGATAAGAAAAGGGATTTGCAAAGCTGTTCTTGTGGGCAGCGGTTTGTGATGCAACAACTGTGAGTGCCTTTGATTGTGAAATCAAACTAACGCAGACGTTTAGTTCACGTGACCACCTAAAACTGAACCAATCATCAAAAAGTTCCAATTTTAAGTGGTCACGCCCTTAATTGTAAGAATCAAAACGGAAAATATAGACGGCAAACTGATCCTGACGGCTAAGCGGTAAAAAAAAAAAAAACACAAGGTGGATAAAACAACTAAGCGGTGGGAAAACGGGCTTCAGGTGTACCCACGCCGTAATAGCATGAATGGATATGGGGATGTCTGATATTGGTATTTCAATTTTTGATCAGTTTTTGGCGATAGATTAATTTATCGTGCGAATCAAATAGTCGAGTCGAGTCAAGATAATTTTTCAGGCCGGAGACGAAAGATAATCATTATTATATAAACTGCAGTGGTATAGCGAGTGGTAGCAAATCGAGTAAAATGGTATCACACGTGTGGATAAAAATGGTATCCACACAGTGTGATATCATTTTTTACCAATCAGCTCATAGAGTTTGCCATCTTTTAATATACAATCTTCGTTCACTGTCCAAAATCCACGCGCGCGATTGGTTAAAATCGAGCACGTGATTTTACTTTACCTGACGTCAGCAAACTCCGACAGTGCGTTATTGACAATAAGGCATAAAAATCGTGCATTATTGACAATGGCTTCAGCTGACAGATTTGCAGAAATAGTGGAAGAACAAATCCCTGAAATTATCAATGAAGCCGATACCCATAAATACCAAAACAAAACAAAACACGTTCGCAACTACAAGTAAATTTGTTGACTTTAGAAATGCAAGATTTGAAAATTGCAATTTTGCGTTCACTTATAACTTGTCAAAGAAAAGCGATTGACTTGCTTTAAACATGCTTCTCGCAACCTCGCTGACTTTTTTTTATGAATATTTTCAGCTTTCAACGATTTTGTGAATGATTATACGCCTCATTTATATTGAATTATGTATGGCTTTTTGTCATTTCTATATTTTTAAACTACGCCAGTATAATTTTGTACTACTTAGGTAGAACTGAATTCATATTTATTAAAATTCTTGTTCAAAGTTCGCGAAATTTTGTATTGCGTGCAGTGTACTCAGATTGTATATTAAAAGGGTTAGAGGCTGTTAGTTCGTGTTTTGTTTACAAATACACGCACTTGCTGGCAGCACAATGAACTCGAAATTTTCAATACTGCACTCGGCTACCCCTCGTGCAGTATTGAAAATTTCTCGTTCATTGTGCGGCCAGCGCGTGCGTGTATTTGTAAACAAAACACTCACAACAGTCTCTAACCCATAAATAATGCTCAATGGGCCAAGGTTTATCGATATTAAGTCGAAACATCTTCGGATATTCCCCGGCAATCTTCGGGAATCTTCGAAAATCTTCGGAAAACTTCGGAAAATGTTCGGAAACATTCGTATGACTACCGGACAACATTTTCAAAATCTTCGGAAATCTTCGGAAAATTGTCGGAAATCTTCGGAAAATCGTCAAAAACCTATCTCACTCGATATCTCACTCGTTCGCTGCGCTCACTCGTGAGATATCGAGTTGAACACTCGAAGATAAATTTCATATCTCCGCGCAACCATGTATTATCCTCTATATATGTCATAAAACATCTGTAGTGAGTAAAAACAAGACTACTTCAGAAGGTCTACTCACTAGCAGAAAGTATGGAGTTTTTCGTACTGGTGTTGCTGTAGTATAATTATATAAACACATATGCCCAGTAATCTACGTTGAAAAGATAGTTACCCAAGTCTAAAAATGTCCAGCTGCCAGGAAAATTTTGCCAGTCTGACAGTGAATACAGGTCTATCTAACCTTATTGTTAAGAATCAACGTTACTCTAACGGTTAAATTTGGTCCTCTCCCAGCTAATAATATCATATATAGAACATGAATTTTAGGTGTTTTGCTTTACTGTAAATCTAAGGGTTGTCGGCAAGGGGCTTAACTGAACAAATGGTTAAGTAATCAATCGTAATAATGTATGGTAGATTTTATTTCCTTTTGTCGGTCTAACTCGCTCAAGAAGTATGGCTTTTTCGTTGCGAACCCAAGCGTAAATTTCTCTTTAAATTTTTATTCGCAGAAAACTTTAAGGGAGGTCTAATAAGCATGAATCTGAAAAATTGCTTGTCAGAAGTGGTATTTGGTTAATACTAATGTTTCAAGTTCCACTGTAGGAATAAAATTTCGTATATACTATCATTTTTAGTTATTCAAAGCTAAAGGGATAAAAAGGTTTTTGTTTTTCGACGACTGAGGTGACATAAAAAAATGAAAAATAGAAAAGAATGAGTACAGCGTGGTTTGTAAGAATAAAAATGAAAGTATTTAAAGTATCCTTGAGATTCGCCGCATAATTTTTAAGTGTTAAGTTATAATATATTCCTGTCAGTTTAACTCTTTCAGAAGGAACCGAAGATACGTCAGCAAATTAAAACAGTTGTTGGGAACCAATATGACATAATTCCTCGACTTCTTTCTCGAATAAATCTGGGCAGTATTTTACAAGTGTCTGTTTGTGTTTGTGATAAGTGTTACGAGAGGTACCCAACTCAGCATACAAATAATCGTTCTATATGTATGTTGTAGTGTTTGTTTTGAGAATCATGCAGTAAATAAGGGCGATATTCCCTTGCTGATCATTTTATTTCTTCTCTTCACTCATATACTTAACAATGTGTTGATAATGTATGGAGAAACAACATTTCGATCACCATCGTGATTAACTTAAAGAGCAATGTTTAAATGATCAGGCTCAGTTACTCTTCAAGTATCAGACAGACCACGTCGTTTTTAAAAACTAATTTGTTATATTGCATTTTAAAAGCAGTCATTAGTCGACGATCGTGCCACTTAACCCCAAACCGTGATGTGTTGTTAACTAATATCACCAATATAACACAGCGTGATATTGAAAGACAGAAACAATTGAACTTATATTAGTCAAGAGGTTATTAGTGTTAGAGAAATGAGTAAGGTGTGTCAAAGAGGACATCTTCGTAAAAGAATCTCAACAAAAGTGCGTGATTTTATTTTCCTCACGCAATAGAGTGGTGCTGTCTTCGTCCCTTAATTTCTAGTAAGGACAGCTAAGCGTAAGACTTGCAGACAGATTTTTTTTTTAATAGATGACACGAAGCCCGGTTACTAACAAATCGTACCTATTGCAAAATTAACAAAAAAGACTAATTAACGCGTCCACTAACATGCACACAGCCCGCCATGACGCGTAAACTACTCAGATGGGGACCGCTGTTAGCCAATCAAATTTAAGAATTTTTAAGTTATGATAAAGCTAAAAGTTAGGGCCGATTCGCACTAGCGGACAAGTTTTAAATGTCATAACATTTTTGAGAAAAAAAAAATTGTTGCGACAAGTCAGAGACATTTTGAAGAAAACAAAAGGCGTAATTATTAGTACAATAGCTCTTCACGTGCTTCTGGCATCCTGGTACATTTCTCGGCACGGTCGTCTTGTGCAAACATCAAATAATCAGGCAGGTCCACGTGGTGAAAAAGTTTAAAACGATTTGCATTTGAGGTGCGCGTGTAGTGATGTTTTTGTGCTCGTGCGGGGGGAAATGTCGCAAGAAAACTATTTCTTTTTCCCTCCATTTATCGGCACAAACTGCTTCCCTCCGCATTCATTTGTTCCAACCCCGGTATTACCATCCTTCCACGACCTCACCTCGGCACACAAACATGTTTTGTCGCCTATCGCGGAAAAATTTCGCGTGTTGTTTTCAGTACAATCCAGACCAACCACAATAGCCAATCAACAACGTATTGTTATCTGGCATTACGAGGGGCGTTGGAATGCGACTTGTCATGACTTGTCCTGCCTTGAGGCAGGACATCGGCCCCTTTGAAGATTTGTCTGTTTTGACAAAATTTGCCCTTGTCCAACAAGTCGTTCGCACTTGTTTTTGCGATTGTTTGACAAAGCTTGACAAAATGTATCGCGCGTGCAACGCGGACCAATCATAAGACAACTGCTTCTTTGTTTTCCTGAATTGTTTGACAAGTTCTAGGTCTCAAAAAACGTATTCGCACTTGTTTTCTGTAACAAGTGACATATTAATGATGAAATCTACCAATTGTTACACAATTTGTCCGCTAGTGCGAATTGGCCCTTAGTCATTATTTTTCTCACATTTACAACAATACACCATCTCGTGCTAATGTGTTTCAGCAATATCGCTATAACTGTGACCACTTTGTTTTGAAACCGCCTATAAACAAAAGAAGCTTTGTCACTAATTTTTGAAAAATATTTTATCGATTTACAAATTTTCCTTCAATGAAACTGAGCGAAAGCTAAAAAATAATAGTAAAAACAGTAAATAACCAATAATGTGCCGAAAGTAAACAATGGTGGTTATGGCTTAGGACGATTGAAACAAATATCGAATGCAAAACTGCAAAAAAAAAAAAAAGAATTTTTTTTGTAACATGCCGGCTGTCCGTGACTTTGCCCCTTTAAAGTTATTTCGTCATAAAATAAACAAATAAACAAAATATTGTATTCGGACCGACCATCGTTCAGTTTGCGTGTACATTTCGCCCCTGCAAGTGTAGATATCAGCTTGAACGTTTAGAGTGCTTTTGTTATTAAGTCAATAATTGCCATCACATGTTACGAAACTTTGCCGACCATCGCGAAGATAGAGAACTGTATAAAAGAGAGGTACTGTCAACTCATTCCATTGCAGCAGGCAAGGCAGTCCACAGAAGGGATAACCAATTGCAAGGAATCGCTTGCCCTTTCTCGGATTTCTTAAATCGAAACTAAAGGTACGGTATCGTATTCTCAGCATTGTTTGTATTTGATAAACTGAATTGTTTTGTTAGTTTTTATTTAATTAAGTATCAGTTTAAGCGGGGATACTGATCCCACTTTTTATATAGTTACCTTCCAATGGAGATCAAATATTTGTTACTTTTCTGTTTTGCAACTTTGGCCACCTGGCCTAGAAATCAAGCTATGTGTTTTTGTCCCTTTCGTTTCGAAATTTTTGCTGAAAATTTACGATAAAGAAAACGTTAAGTAAGACAAAATAGTTCTCTTCTAACTGCCGTGCATGCATTTCTCTGAAACCTTTAATAGCACGTATAGTGTACACGAGATACGAAAATTAAGTAACCTTTTGTGAAAAAAATACTTATAATACTCATTTAAGCGGGCAGTGTACTTTGAACAGTTCAATTTGAAATTCGCATTCACGAATGAAAAGTAAAATTGTGAATGTCAAGGAAGGGCATCGGAAAAATCGGCCAATTCTTTTTTGTACGTGGTTCGTAAATTGTTTTTAATCTTTCGTGTTCTTAACCATTCTTGTTTAATCT
Organism: Meandrina meandrites; assembly: GCA_963693305.1. Classification (NCBI taxonomy): domain Eukaryota; kingdom Metazoa; phylum Cnidaria; class Anthozoa; order Scleractinia; family Meandrinidae; genus Meandrina; species Meandrina meandrites. The sequence goes on from OY855913.1 coordinate 23,970,792, forward strand.
CGGTTTGCTTTCCCCTAATGTTTCTCTGTTTTGGAAAAATATGTCTTTATTCGTTTCAAACTCTCCCAGCCCTGATCAGTAAGATTAAGCTAAGGAGGAAACAAGCCTCGTCAGCGTGTACAACAACCGTACAAAGGAATTTGAACTGCAAAATGAGGTCTGGAGAGCGCGCAATTAACGAAAACTCTAACTGAACCATAACAGGCTCTATCATGCATCTAGTGGAATCTAGTGAGCGATTTAAAGCCCCCTACCTGTGTATTGAAAACTCGGCCTCAGGAAGCCATATCAGAGAAGCTATTGCAAACTGCTAATGATCTGTCAGCTGAGCAAAGATGTATGTAAACCATAAATATTTCAAAGGATTACCCATGCAGGACAATATACTTGAAGGCTAATACGTTTTTTCTTTGTAAATGATTTAACAGGTGTAAAGTGAGCAAAATGCAGGCAGCAAGGTAGGTTAAGTGTCCGACGAATTAGCTCATTTAAAAAGAACTTTACCCCAAACGTGGTCTTGTTCAACTACAGGTTATGCTTGTTTGCAAGGTTGTTTGGTGAAACCTTGTCCAGTCATGTTCGGATCACCTTGTCAATCAATAAAACGTCTTTGGTATCAAAATGGGTGCTTGATATGGAAAAGTGTAACGAAAGCAGTAATGTTCCAAATTTCAGAATTTATGACGTTGTAAAAGCTTGGACAATTTATAGGATTTATATATGCCGGAAAGGCAAAGTTTTTGTATGGCTGACGTTGTCACCATGCAATTGTTTTTCCAATCTTCAAATAATAAATTGTGAAGCGAAAAGGAAGTGTCGACAAAAAGAAAACGAAGACTGGGTGTTACCTTTAAATGCTGGTTATAAGCCCTGAGCCGATACAACTTCGTAAGTGGATTTATAAATGGAAAGTTTATATCCGGGTGGATGCGTACAAGTGGCATAAAAAAACTGTTTAGATATGAATTGAAGAAACGACTTAAAAACTATGATAAATAAAATAAATAAATTACCTTTATTTAGACACGGTGGTATTTAAAGCTAGAAGCTTGTGGGGCCGTGTATTTCCGATCGAATTGGAATTTGGAAGTGTTTTTATGGAGGGAGGAAAACCGGAGAACCCGGAGAAAAACCCTCGGAGCAAGGACGAGAACCAACAACAAACTCAACCCACAAATGATACCGGGCCGGAATCGAACCCGGGCCACATTGGTGGGAGGCGAGCGCTCTCACCACTGCGCCACCCCGGATAAAGAGTATCTTGTAGGAAAGGCAAACAGATTGACGTTTTCATCTCATTTTTGAAAGTTATTTAAGGGGATATACCCAAGTCGTCTATTGACTATCAGTGTATTCGTGTTGGGGAACCTGTATTCCTTCTCTACCCAGTTCTTTCATCCCACCAAAGGCTCATGAAAGCGGTAAAATATTGTGGCGTCAATTCGTTTCTTTCTTAATCTTTCATCAAAGATTTGCAAAATCTACCACGAGAAAAATGTCAAACTGTTCCTTGAACAGAAACTGTAAAGCGCAACTCTAAATGACCCCATTATTGTGACGCCTGCAGATGACCAAAATTCAATCCCACCCATCTAATTACTTTTCTCTCCTTTACAGGTTCCTTCTGGGAAGTTTACTCATTGTTTGTGCCTATGACATGCTCCAGGCAGCCCCCTCTGGTAATTCTGCCCAACAAGTACTGAAGACGCTTAACTTTCCTGACTGCCCTGATCCACTCTACGTGAGACTGGCGTGTTTTAAGCGCAAGTTTCGCACGTTTGACGGTACTTGCAACAACCTGTGCAACACAAAAGCTGGAGCCGTCAACCAACCGCTGCGACGTTTACCAAGCTTAGTCAACCCCACTGCCTACGAAGCAAACTTTCAGCCTCGAAGCAGTTCAGCCGTTGCGGGAAAAAGCCTTCCAAATGCTAGAACCATTAGCCGAATAGTGTTTAATAGCACAACCACTGATGTGAACGAGACCGCTCCAAATTTTACTCATATGACAATGACGTGGGGGCAATTTTTGGATCACGATATCACTTTGACTGAACTCATCCCGGACCCCGATTGTGGAGTGAACAATGCCCAGTGTCCTATTAAAACCGGATGTATTGGAATCGACATACAAAGCTCGGATCAACTGCTTGGTAATCGAAACGCACAGTGCATTCCACTCAGACGGTCACTCCAGAATGATTACGGTAACCAGGTCAGTAAAATGTTGTTTCCTTGACAACGCTATTAGCGATACCTTGCCCAGATATTGTTCAGTTTTTCCCGCCCAATTTGGCAACAGTCGCATGTTTTCCCGCGCTCAGGGTAGTCCCAAGTTCACCCGTTCCTCAGCTGAACTGAATACTTTTGTTTACCCTCAGATTTTGTAAAGTAGCTTTATCATAGCTGATATCTCCGAGCATTTCAAACAGCTTGTCTAATCCTGAATTTCGTCCCCATTTTTGTATGGCAGATAAACCTGTTAACTTCATACATCGACGCCTCCCATGTGTATGGATCAGACGAACAGTTAGCGGGGAGGCTTCGAGATCAAGACAACCCAAAATTTCTAGACGTTCGTCCATTCGTAAACTTCGGAGACCAGAAAATTCTTCCACCAGCTGACGAGGAGGCTTTCTGTCGATCTTCAAAACCAGTGGAGAGACCGTGCTTTATAGCAGGCGACATTCGAGTAAATGAAAATCAAGGTATATCATAAACCTTATTTACTGGCTATCAGATTGTCAGTGAGTGTGAGGACATAAGGTAAATTAACAAGAAAAATAAAAGTTGGATGGAAGATGACTTACAAGAGGGCGGGGAGGGGGGGGGGGGGGGGCGGGAGTATTAGGAGGCAGTGGATCTATAACCAACGGGAGGGGGGTTATGATGACTAACTTGACTTATGTCCTTGTCTCCGAGGGGGGGAGGGTCGGAAGAATAGGCCGGGCATTCTACTCACACGCGTCCATTTGCGTCCATTCTAAGGATGTGGCCGTTGACCTTCCAGCACTGCCAATAAATAGGCTTGCACACTAATGGGGCTTATGTCAGCCGGGGATGAGGTTGGAGGGGGAATGATTGAAGTTTAGGCTGTATATGAAATAAATCCTTACTCTCTATTTCAAATTATGAATCCTTTTACAATGCCTTTCCTTTGATTGACAGCATTAATGGCGATGCACGCCATATGGGCCCGAGAGCACAATCGTATTGCTTGGGCGCTGCACAGTTTGAATCCATCCTGGGACGACGAGAGAGTGTTTCAGGAAACCCGCAAGATCGTGGGTGCTGAGATACAGCACATTACATACAATGAGTGGATTCCAGTCCTCTTCGATAAATCTGTGGTAAGGACTGTGTCGTAACACTGTGTTGGGGGACTCTCTATAAGGCGCTCACAGGGATGCTTGTACCTTGATTTAGGGGTTAGGAAACGTTTTTTATGCTGTTCATTTGGATTTGTCACAGCTAGTGCATAATTAACAATTATTCCACGAGCGCGCTTTGGATATGAGATGGTAGATAGCCAACGAGACGCGTAGAGCCGAGTTGGCTATAACGATCTCATATCCAACAAGCGCGAGTGGAATAATTGTTTTATTAAAAACGCCCAAAAGAATTTGCAATATTTGAGCTCCCCAGGTGTTATACGATTGCCTGTTAACCAATCAAAACTCAGGAATTGCAATATACCATTGCTACAAGTTTTTAATAATTGTTAATTATTCCACGAGCGCGCGTTGGATATGAGATGGTAGCGGCGAGTTGGTTACTGCTATCTTATATCCAACAAGCGTGAGTGAAATAGTTGTTTTTATTAAAAAAATATCCACGGAATTACAATATTTGAGCTCCCCGACTGTTCTCTCTGACGCGTACGCCTGCCATATTTGTGGTCTATAGAATATGAGCTCATATACCATGGCCTGTAAACCAATCAAATCTCAGGAATTGCAATGGCGTTTATTTTAGATTTTAACACACTAAGCGATAGCAAACCACCAAATTTCACGGCTCTACGAAGACCGATAACCCGACGCCTGTCATATTTATATTATTGTCGTGATAAATATTATTTATCTCTTGAGATGTGCAAATTAATAACATAAGGAATTTGAAAACCTTCTGACAATTTTATGCTGTAGCATGCGAAACGTCAAGTATAAATTCGAAGTTTTTTAACCATGCGTATTCCACTTGTCATGCTTGTTGCCGCTGTTTGCCTTTTATTTATTATCAAATTTGTATTTACTCTTTTTTCAGAGAGATAAGTTTGGCCTTGCGTTGGAGAAACCTGGTCAGTTCTTTAATGGCTATGATCCAACAGCAGACCCACAAATGATCAACTGCTTCTCTACAGCTGCCTTGAGAATGGGCCACACTCTTGTTCGGAATAGCTTTCCTCTTTTGGACAGCCGGTTTAGCCGGCAAGGATTTGGCAACCCATTATCCGTACCAACCAGTGATTTTTTCAACCCAGATCGATTGTACGAGGCAGGAAACAATGCATATGGGGGAATTTTGCTGGGACTAGTTGCCAGAAATGCTCAGCAGGTTGATGGGTAGGTTTTAAATTAAATGAGAAATGATAATTAATGAGAGATGCCGCGCGGGCGTAGAAACTGCCAAATTCAAATAGGCCATTTCCGAGTTGCGTTTTGCCTCAGTTTTAAAACGAGTCTTCGTGCAAAACCATTCGAATGAAAATGACTTTGATTTGCATGAAAATGGACGTGCGGGTGAAACACATTTTCATATGAATGGTTTCGCACGTAGACTCGTTTTGAGAAAGAGGCAAAGTGTAACTCGGAAATGGCCTATTGCTCTACTTAAAAAGGCGAAGGATGGTATCGAGCTTTTTACCTTCAACAATGTGAAGTGCCATATGGGGGAGACTCCGCCTGAATGTGCAAACCCTCACCCTTCACAGTTCGCACCCTTTCCAACAAAAATGTTAAACCCTTTCATATACTCCACAGCTCCATAGAAAATGGTACCCCTATCACATACCTACACTAGACTGCGAGCAGTCTCTCTTTTGCTGAGAAATCAACGAACGGTAAGAGGCAAAGCCGCGATGAGAGAGCGGCGAAGCCGCGATCGGCAAACAGCGAAAAGAGAGACTGCAATGGTTTCATATTAAACTTCTGATGCGATTTGACAGATACATCATTGGCACCTACGCCCACTTTGGAAAATGATACTGCGGTGTCAAATTTTCCCGCGAAATATTAGTCGATTTCACAGCAAAAGAGACCGCAGTCTACGAAAATGTCGAAGATGCGATGAGCGGTTCTACGCCAAAGAAACCTGTTTTAAAAAGGGAGAACAAAAGCTCTTTGTCTGTTTCTGATTTTTGCCGTCTGTGTAAATGCTCGTTTAAAACAATTTATGGGAATTTTCCCTCGAAAAACATCTCTGGCGAGCTTTCCGGAGAACGACAGCCCAAGACATCATATATCAGCACAGAAAATATTTTTTGTCTCGTGTCGAAAAGGAGAAGAAAGGCCTTCACTGAACTCTATTCTTGAAAGACTTGGATTTTCAGTCCTGCGGATTGATACGCTTTCCTCTCGTGGGTTCAGAAAATGTGCCATCAAAGTTAGAAACGTGGAGTCATCGATTTGCTTTATTCGACAGGAACTTAATCGCCCGCATCACTTCTTCGAACAGAAACAGCAAGAGGGAAAGTCCTGCAAGGACAAAGAAAATTATAACACAGAAGAAAGATTCAAGCGAATGTCAAAGTCCCCACGCTTTGAGATCAAACTCATCATTTCTGACTTGCTCTTAGGCAATACTTCGAAGCGGGACGACGACAATCACGGCTGGCATCACACTATCGATAGCATTTTTTGCAACACAATAGCTTTGGTAAATGAGGCTTTTACCAAATCCTGTCGGCAAAATTGCGAAAACATCTTTCTTCTCAATAAGAGTGAGTACGGCTTGCTTCTGTTCCGTTTTTAACTTCACTCCGTGCAAATTCTCTGTGCATACACGTTGTAAAACGTCCACGACAGAAGCAGCCATATTTGTTTACCGAAATTTGGCCCGCGCTGTAGGTATCCAAATGAGGTCATTGACAGATTCCTGTCATCGTATCAAAAACCGACCAATCAAGTCACTCCGTCACCAGTGTGCCGGGCATCAGAAGTTTAATATGAAACCATTGCAGTCTCTCTTTTCGCTGTGGCTGGCGCCCCCGCTATTTGCCGATCGCGGCTTCGCCGCTCTCTCATCGCAGCTTCACTGCTTACCGTTCGTTGATTTCTCAGCAAAAGAGAGACTGCTCGCAGTCTATACCTACACTAGAGGTATGGACATTGCATCTCTCCCATGATACGTTTGCCGTTTAAATAACCCCTTAAGAAGAAGGTTGGCGGGGTCATTAGACTGTTCGAGAAATTTTAAAAGGCCTTTGAAATACGGAAATGAAAATTTTTCCGACTTTTTCAGTCTTTTACTTTAACTCGTGAAATTCTTACCCTTCCATATACCTCCAGCCTGAAAAAGATACCGCTTTCGGTCAGAGCCTTCCCGTATAGTTAACAATTATTCACCGAAGTGGAGGTGAATAATAATATTGTTTTAGTATATACCACACAAGTTGAATAACTAGCGGACCAAAACATTACTTTCGGTACCAAGAGCGACGCGCGAAGCCATTTTGTTTCTTTTCGGCTGCTGGGAGGTGAATAGTACTTTGCTAATCACCTCCGAGTTAACCAATCAGCGCGCGCGGAAAGCACTATTCACTCATTCACTCTCTATTCACTCATTATCGTGAGCACCCCTCCTCTTGGGACTGCACAAGTGAATAATTCAGGAGATTCATCTGTATAGCACACAGTTATTTGGTATTCATTTTGTTTCCACAGGCATTTTGTGCCCGCCGTGCGTGAGAGACTCATAATAGAAGGACCAACTACCGCTGGTATTATCGGTGACCTTCCTGCAATTAACATCCAACGCGGTCGGGATCATGGCTTGCCACCGTACGTCAAGTTCAGAAAAGCGGTTGGTGCAGGCGCGGCTAACTCTTTTGCTGATCTTTCCAACACTACAAGTAGTCGACAGATTGCATTGCTGCAAAAGGCTTACCACGACATCTTGTACGACGTAGACTTATTTGCAGGCGCCATAGTTGAATTCCCCGCACACGGAAGTGCACTCGGGGCGACCTTCACGCACATACTGGGTGAACAGTTCAGAGATTTGCGCCGTGGCGATCGCTTCTGGTATGAGAGAAACGACACTTGCACAGCGTTTAACCTCGCTCAACTGACCGAACTACGAAAGGTCACGCTGGCGCGGGTCATATGCGACAACGCGGATGGTGTGACCAATATTCAACGGAATGTTTTCCAACCAAGAGTTGACAACAATGGCGTCGATCTGTCGGTTTCCTGCGGCAGTTTGGAATTTGCCAACTTGGAAGTCTTTAGAGATGGTGCGTACGTGATTTTTTTTCTAAAGTATTTTGCATTCTTGAAATTTACAATGTCTTTCATACTTTTTCTCGGTTGAAATCGTTTAAAAAATGTTAATAGAGTGGGTTTTAGACCCGTGTTAAGGTTTACTCCGTCTTTGCCTTGGACATAAGAAATAAAATATAAAGGTCATCATACTTCGCGATAAAGTGGCACTATAAAAACTATAAAACTATAAAAACATCACACGTAACAGTATCACGTATTTGTCATTGTTTTATTTCATTTTTCATAAACAAGATAAAATTAGGCCATTTTTCACGACTCTGTCACATGCTACAAGATCAGCCACGCCCAGGCTGGGCGGCAAGTTTCGAAGTTGGACATCCAAACCAAAGAAAAGTCGTGCTTGACTCGTTCAAATTGCATTGTTTTATTTGTCCCACTGCGAAACTTGTGATCAGATTTTTTAACGCACACATAATTACTGTGCACGCATTTGTCATTTTTTTTAACAAAATTTAACGTTAAAGTCAAATTTCATAAACTGAGTACATTGCTAATGGCCTTGGAACTTTGGTGTGCACTTGAAAGATACAAAACAAGCGCCCTTACCAATTAAGGACTTGTTATTTTGTGACAACCAGAAACGTGCTTACCTTTTTCTACTTCTATAGGATCAGGCGTGGAACCAAGTGCTGGAAGTGAAGGTGGTCAGGAAGCCAGTCTATCTGAAGTTGGCGTTTAAATTAAGACAATCCCTGGAGTCGATATATGAGGCTGAGAATCTAGACAGGGATTTTGATATATCCTGACAGGGGTGATCGTCGAAAAGGGTGATAAATAAAACCTGCTTAAAGATACCGTAAACGTCCGCTTATGCACCCCCCAGTTAAAGGCCCACCTACGTGGAAAACCTGAAACACATCCGCTTGGAAGCTGCCCCGGATAAAAGCCCCCCTCTGCTGGATGACAGTACTGAACAGGGCTAAATATTGCTTTATTATGACTTTTTCAAGGTCAATTAAAAACTAGTAAATCAACAACATATTTTAATCAACACTGCTGTGGTTCATTTCGAAATCTTTTTTTTATTATTATTCCGCTTATAAGCTTCCCTCCTGGATATAAGTGCTTCCGTTTATAAGCCCACCCAAAACCCATTACGAAGTTGCATAAGCCCAGGGCTCCTTATAAGCGGAAGTTTACGGTATTAGAATCTCGTGTTGGCGCGTCTCGAATTTGTTGTACTTTATTCTAAATAGACAAGAGTTTCCTGCTACATTGCAACCGGGATAATTCTAACAGTGCCCGCGCATCAATTTTAAGAATTTGAACCCACTAATCGACACCAATTAAGGCATAAATTAAATGTTTTAAACTTCTAAAAAGCGCGTCGATCACCCTCTCCTCTCCATTTTACATGGGAGACCCCCGCCCTCAACTGCAATTATTCGTCTTTGTAAACACTTTTAAAAATTAAACACGTCTGACGGTATTTAGTAATTTAATTTCATCATTTTCTTTACTAAAATGATGGAAGCTTTTTTATAAGAACCTACGTTTCTTTATATCGATCATAGACAAGGCGGCATTCGTATTCTCGGGATTGGACTGAAGCTAACTTGCAATTGAGTCCGTTACAGCCAGGTTGCCAGGTTGCAAGCTAGTTCCAGCGCAACCTCAAGATTATGAATGAGTGTAGCCTTTTTGATTTATCTTAATGTATGATTGTAGCAAGAAAATATTAAGGGAGAAAGAACTTGCGGCTAAAAAGTTCAGGAATAATTATAACAACTCGTTTAACTTTTATACGAAATAAAAGCTCTGAAATAAAAGCACCATGTGATTGTTATATTTCCTCTTACAAATTAGTTTTGTTACATTAAAATGAAAGGCCAAGGCCATTTAACGGTCTGAAGAACAGGGGTGGGACTGGTGAGTAGTTCGTTTTTCAGTTTCAAGGGCGAATGTCCAACGAGGCGTTGCTGGGTTGAGGACTACTGTTCGTGGAAAATGAAAGCGAATTGTTTAAAACGTTTTGACGGTTAATGACTAATTGGTGCAAAAGATCGTAGCAAGGGCTATTGGAGTCCAAAAAGGACATTTTTGTTTAGAGATAATCAGGCTTTAAAATGCTGACTCATCATTGTATCTCAATTCCTTCATAGATTGCATTACAATTCGCCTAAACTTGCACAAAAACAACAGTTATTATAAAAGATTGTTATTTATAATATATCACAAATACCAGTAGTAACATAACAATTCAGCTGCTGATATGTTTTTAATTCCAAAAATCATTGTCACAGCGTCATCTCTGACAGCTCTTATCTGGTATGTCAAAAGTCCATTATAAATAACTTTTGCGCAAAAATAAAAGTTGTGTTGTATACACTTACTACTTGTATCAACTAGGGGAGGTGACTATCAACCAATGGATCTATCAACTAGGGGAGGACATTATTAACCAATGGATCGATCAACTACGGGAGGGGACTATCAGCCAATGGATCTATCAACTAAAGGAGGGGAATATCAACCAACGGATCTATCAACTAGGAGAGGGGAGTATCAACCAATGGATCGATCAACTAGGGGAGGGGAGTATCAACCAATGGATCTATCAACTAGGGGAGGGGACTATTAACCAATGGATCTATCAACTAGGGGAGGGGACTATTAACCAATGTATCTATCAACTAGGGGAGGGGAATATCAACCAATGGATCTATCAACTAGGGGAGGGGACTATCAACCAATGGATCTATCAACTAGGGGAGGGGAGTATCAACCAATGGATCTATCACCTAGGGGAGGGGACTATTAACCAATGGATCTATCAACTAGGGGAGGGGACTATTAACCAATGTATCTATCAACTAGGGGAGGGGAATATCAACCAATGGATCAATCAACTAAGGGAGGGGACTATTAACCAATGAATCTATCAACTAGGCGAGGGGAGTATCAACCAATGGATCTATCAACTAGGGGAGGCGAGTATCAACCAATGGATCAATCAACTAGGGAAGGGGAGTATCAACCAATGGATCTATCAACTAGGGGAGGGGAGTATCAACCAATGGATCTATCAACTAGGGGAGGGGAGTATCAACCAATGGATCTATCAACTAGGGGAGGGGAGTATCAACCAATGGATCAATCAACTAGGGGAGGGGAGTATCAACCAATGGATCTATCAACTAGGGGAGGGGAGTATCAACCAATGGATCGATCAACTAGGGGAGGGGATTATCAACCAATGGATCTATCAACTAGGGGATGGCCCTATCAACCAAGGGATCTATTAACTAAAGGAGGAGAGTATTAACTAATGGATCGATCAACTAGGGGAGGGGAGTATCAACCAATGGATCGATCAACTAGGGGAGGGGATTATCAACCAATGGATCTATTAACTAGGGGATGGGACTATCAACCAAGGGATCTATTAACTAGGGGAGGAAATTATTAACCAATGGATCGATCAACTACGGGAGGGGACTATCAACCAATGGATCTATCAACTAAAGGAGGAGAATATCAACCAACGGATCTATCAACTAGGAGAGGGGAGTATCAACCAATGGATCTATCAACTAGGGGAGGGGAGTATCAACCAATGGATCTATCAACTAGGGGAGGGGAGTATCAACCAATGGATCTATCAACTAGGGGAGGGGACTATTAACCAATGGATCTATCAACTAGGGGAGGGGAGTATCAACCAATGGATCAATCAACTAAGGGAGGGGACTATTAACCAATGAATCTATCAACTAGGGGAGGGGAGTATCAACCAATGGATCTATCAACTAGGGGAGGCGGGTATCAACCAATGGATCAATCAACTAGGGAAGGGGACTATTAACCAATGAATCTATCAACTAGGGGAGGGGACTATTAACCAATGAATCTATCAACTAGGGGAGGGGAGTATCAACCAATGGATCTATCAACTAGGGGAGGGGAGTATCAACCAATGGATCGATCAACTAGGGGAGGGGAGTATCAACCAATGGATCTATCAACTAGGGGAGGGGAATATCAACCAATGGATCTATTAACTAGGGGAGGGGACTATCAAACAATGGATCGATCAACTAGGGGAGGGGAGTATCAACCAATGGATCGATCAACTAGGGGAGGGGAGTATCAACCAATGGATCTATCAACTAGGGGAGGGGAGTATCAACCAACGGACCTATCAACTAGGGGAGGGGACTATTAACCAATGTATCTATCAACTAGGGGAGGGGACTATCAACCAATGGATCAATCAACTAAGGGAGGGGACTATTAAAGAATCTGACCCACCCACTTTGCATTGCGCGCCTGTTGTTGATTACGAGCGCGGAGGCCCACAAAAACTATCGTTTTACGATAACGCTTCTTTCAAAAACAGCGATCGTTCGAAGATAACAAACTGAAGAGAAGCTATAAGAAGCGATAAGACTTGTTTCTAGCATTCACATCGCGATACAAACAGATTTCTCACCTTTTTCAATCCGCCATTTTTGGGGCCCCCAAAAAAGCCAGTGATAGCGACCGAGAAGTAAAATTTGTTTCCATCGCGATGTGAATGCTAGAAACCAGTCTTATCTCTTCTCTTTGGTTTGTTATATTCGAACCATAGCTGTTTTTGAAAGAAGTGTCATCATGTTACGTTAGTTTTTGTGGTCCTCCGGGCTCGTAAACAACAACAGGGCGCGCAATGCAAAGTGGGTGGGTCAGACTCTTTAACCAATGAATCTATCAAGTAGGGGAGGGGAGTATCAACCAATGGATCTATCAACTAGGGGAGGGGACTATCAACCAATGAATCTATCAACTAGGGGAGGGGAGTATCAACCAATGGATCTATCAACTAGGGGAGGGGAGTATCAACCAATGGATCTATCAACTAGGGGAGGAGAGTATCAAACAATGGATCTATCAACTAGGGGAGGGGAGTATCAACCAATGGATCTATCAACTAGGGGAGGGGACTATCAACCAATGAATCTATCAACTAGGGGAGGGGAGTATCAACCAATGGATCTATCAACTAGGGGAGGGGAGTATCAACCAATGGATCTATCAACTAGGGGAGGAGAGTATCAAACAATGGATCTATCAACTAGGGGAGGAGAGTATCAAACAATGGATCTATCAACTAGGGGAGGGGAGTATCAACCAATGGATCTATCAACTAGGGGAGGAGAGTATTAACCAATGGATCTATCAACTAGGGGAGGGGAGTATCAACCAATGGATCGATCAACTAGGGGAGGGGACTATCAACCAATGAATCTATCAACTAGGGGAGGGGAGTATCAACCAATGAATCTATCAACTAGGGGAGGGGACTATTAACCAATGGATCAATCAACTAAGGGAGAGGATTATCAACCAATGGATCTATCAACTAGGGGAGGGGACTATTATTTGCGCTTTAATTTTCCTTTCATTCCTTTCACTGGTGGTGTTTTTTATCAGTTTTCGCACATTTTTCAACATCTTCGCACTTGTTTGAACAGACGGTTATTTCATTTTTTATATACCTTATTATGCAACTTTTCCCATTGGCTTACACTCCCTTCGTCCTCGCAATATATCAAATCACAAAATGCCACACGAAGCTAAACATCTATTTCAGACTGGTAAAACCATTTACATTGCACAATGATCTTTCACTCATGAATACAAGCTCTAAAATAGAAAAGAAAACTTTACAATTCACCACATAAATACTTAAAGCAGGTAATGGATTGATTGTGTTGATAGTTCTAAGAACTCCGAAAAAATTCTGAGTTCACGGATGGCAGGTACCAAAATTTAATACACTATCTCCACTAATAACTTCTCTACACTTAATATAATTTAGTGTTTGACCCTAAGGGTTACTTTTGTAAATTGATTTCCTGTCATTTTGTTAATTGTTATTGAGTATCCCTACTAGTGTTCTATTCCATTCAGCCTCTCTCACTGAAAAGGCTCAAACAGTAAGGGGAAAATCTGCTGACAGAGGGTACTCATTCTCCTAAGTACTTTCAGTTACACTCACTTACTTAACTTAGTTCAACCCTCCAAGTTCATTTTTTTCCTTAGTGGCCATTTGGTCACCGACTGCTCAAGTTTGGTCGCCAGTGAAAAAATTTAGTCGCTAAATTAAGCTCACGCTTTCAATCCTTCTTCTCAATTTTAGTCGCCAGGCTGGTGACTTTGGTTCCAATTTAGTCGCCAGCTCCAAAATTTTAGTCGCCATGGCGACTAAAATGGTATTAACTTGGAGGGTTGTAGTTACTTAACTACCTAACTTAAAGTTACTTTTAACATTAATTTTTATCCTTAATTAATAGATTACATAGTATAATATGTACATGTAGCTAGCTAGTAACTTGGTGACAAAAATAAAACTCTCTTAGCTGAGCTCATTAACATATGTTAAATAATTAACTTAAAGGTATTTAGTGACCAAGCAAACTTATTGACTTGGTCAATGCCACTACAGGATATTAGTTATAGCATTTATAGCATAATTAAGTTAACAAACTTTTAAACATTTTAGCCAGATGATTTTTTGGCATATTATATGCCAATCTCTGAGCACTGATAAATGACAGACAACCAGAGTGCAACACAGAAAAATGTAATTATGTTCACTTTAGAATGATAGTAATGTCATTGTCACCAGCATGAAACAAGCACCAAGTCATGTTCAACAAATCGCTTGTCGGGACTAAGGTAAAAACAATGGAAACTTTTACGCAGTGGAAGCTTTTAAGTGATAGTTTGCCTCATGAAATAACTATGAATTAATTCCCTTCTGTAGGCTAGTTTATGACATCACACGCACTGTACACGCATTACTTTCCGTTATTGCCTTATTTCCCTACCGAACCATTTTATACAGTCCGCCTAAGGTTGCCACTTGTGAGTAGAATGCACTTTATATACAGCGGATTCAGGTTGAGTGTTTAACGGTCTCAGTTATCGCGTCTGTTGTAACGGTTGAATTGATTGCATTGCGAGGCAAAATGACAGACGTTGCTAGGCAGGAATGACGAAAAAGCATGTTGTGGTTTTCCCAGGCAGAATGTTGGCATCCCGCCTAGCAACATCTGTCATTTTGCCTCGCAACGCAAATCAATTCAACCATTACAACGAACGCGACTTGTAACTGAGACTGTTAAACACTCAACCTGAATCCGCTGTAACAGGGCTTTGAAAAAACTCTAATTCCAGCTTGGCCTTTGGGCAAGCAGCTCTCAAATTTGCTTGCTTAGGCCAGTTGCAAGCTTGTTGTAAAACCTTTTTTTTTCCATTTAGTTGGCAGGTTAGTGCCTGGGCGCTTGCCCATCAGGCAACTGAGAAGAATATAACTGCCCAGCTGGAAAATCTGACAGCACTTTTTCCAAGCCCTGGTAACACCACAAGGGCAATGGACTGGTTGTTGTGCCTTTTAAGAACAGGGAACCTCTGAAGTTCAAAGCCCAACTGACAATAATTATTGTATTTATCAATTCCGCCAAGCATAATATTATAGCAACAATCAAATATCTCGGAGAAGAAGAAAAAACAAATCAACAAAATGGATCAAAATCTACATGTACCAGTCATGATCCACAAATATGAGCCTCTCTACAAGTACCCCCAGATTTTGTTTTCAACGCATTTTCTCTGCAAACCTTTGATTTTGTTAGCAGATCTTTGTTTTATGGATTGAAATCACTGTGTGACAGTGTAGTCAGTGTAAACCACAGCCGAATAAATATCTCACTTCAGCAGCAACAATTTGCATAAATGTTTAAATTCATGAAAAGCAATATGAAGAGCTGCTGAAACAATAACAAGGAATCATTGTTGAAATGCCATGAAATGTCAAAAATATGAGAGATGAGCAGAGATGACAGATATATTTTAGGCATTTTATATTGTAATATTCTATCTGATTATGCAAATTTTTAAATCTTTGCTTCTGTTTTCATCTTCGATTTCTTTGGAAACACCCATAGAGAGTCTCAGACATGACATTTTGAACCTGCTGAAATGAACTTCTGTTATCTTAGAGGTCTGGTAAGATATTTAATGACGTAGAAAAACACAATCAATCATTAAGCAGAGTTTGTACAATAATGAAAGGCTCAGTAAATTCCAGGCTTATGTTCTTGGCCTCCATCCACCAATAAGCCTGGCTATTTTCTTGCATTCAAATGCACTCATTCCAAGTGCCTGAAGCTCTTCCTCATTCAGGCTCACAAGCAGGTCACCATCCACGTCATTATCTGCAAATATTTCAACATAACGTTCAAAGTGGAAGTGCCTCAAGAACTGGGTCACTTCACTTATTGACATTTGTGACAAATCATTGGGTACAACAAATGTTTCCTTGTTATGCTCTAATGAAGGCTTCTTCTTTACAGAAGGTGGCTTTGGCTTTATGGGAGGTGGTGCACTTTTCACCTCTGGCTTATTCTCATCCATGCTCTTCTTGGGTTCCACTTTAGGTTTGCGTGGAGGTTTAGCAGGCTTTTGTATTGGTGTAGTGTCGTTGTTCTCTGCTACTTCTAAGTAAACATCATCATCATCATTAGGTACTGTTTTATTTGAATTTATATCCTGATCAATCATTCCTTGAGATGAGTTACCAGGGGGTAGAGCTGCAGCACTATCTTTCTTTGATTCCTGGGAAGGTTTGGATTTATCAAACTCAGCTTCATCAATATACAAGTATTCATGGCTGTCATCATCCGAATCTTGTTGATTGGTGTTGTCTGCTTCAGGAACCTGAGAGCTTGAACCATCTGACGAGCTGTCACGAGGAGGGACAGGGGGTGCCGGTGCGGCTGGCTCATCTATAAGATACTCGTATTCTCTTATAGTGTCCCTTGAAGCATATATGTTCTGCAGTTCCATGTTCTCTATCTTTAGAAGACTCACACCATCATGGAAGAAGCGGCAAATACGAACATAATCTTTGTCATCTGACAGTGCCCCACGTGCCACATTGATTGTGATTGGAAGATGCTTAGGGCAATTCACCACTGTTCTAACATTACCCTCTTTGGTCGAGCAAATGACAGTGGAATCTTGGTATACCTTTTCAAGCGAGAGAACGCCGAGTGAAGTATTGAATATATTCTCGCCTGATCTTCGAGTTATGGATGGCGGATCTGTAAACTGAAAGTAGACTGGCAGCTTCAGTGACGACGTCAACAGTTCTTTCAAGTAGTACTCGCGCCCATCGAGTAAAGATTGAAACCCAGCACTCACGCTGAAAGGTAACCTTAATGGATTCCTCTCTTCAGTTCGAAAGAGAACGCAGTCCTCTTTGCCTCCAATTCCGTGCTCCACGCGAATAACTTCCAGCTTGTCTCCAGGATTGACGCTAACTGCTTCTT
>OY855913.1:23990113-24197613 GCA_963693305.1 Meandrina meandrites
TAAGTAGTATATAATAAGTATATAAAAAGTATTTTGCCGATTCATTTTTTATCGTCCGACAGAATATAGCACGATAGATTATTGAAAATACAAGACAATAGTGGTAAAATTTCGGATTTTACCCGGGGATTTTACCCACAGCGATTCCTATATATTCTTTTAATATTTTGCTACACTTTGTGATAGCAAAAATAACGTACCACTTGGTATCTTATTGTGTTCTTTCCAGACTAGATCCAGGTCTACTCTGTCCATTGCAGGTCACCAAAAAAAGAAATAGATAAATCAAAACACCGGTTCATGCAGAGAGGACAGAAAGTCGGTCCGCTCTCACGCTTGCGAAAAGAATGGACTGGCTAATGATACTTCTTTCGCCATTCGTCGTGGTATTTGTATATCCTGTAGTTATCGTTATTATGATGTATGGAAGCGCAGTATTTCTCCACGTGTATCGACACAGGCGGCGCGTAATTTACGATGCGTACTCCGAAAATTTTTGGGACGGTGCTATGCAAACAGTGTCAGCAGTCTTCGATTCACATGGCTCCCTTTGGCATGGTAAGAAAAGATAAGAATGAATGGTTGTGCAGTTGTTGAATGCTTGTCCATGTCTTTTTGTCACCTAAGTGTGAAGACTTACATACATTGGCGTTTTTTAAAAAACTCATGCACGAAATCTATCAAAAAATAATTTGTCCGCGGTCACGTGAATTCGAATCCAATAAATGTATGCAATAAATTATTTGAAGCAGTCTGTTTATTTCTACAGGTCTTGGTTTATTGTGGATGACCCCAGCGGGTTGCTCTAATATAATCTTGCAGCCAAACTTTCGTGTAACGCTTAATTAGAAAAAAAACTTTTTGCGTCAGAGTTTATGCGCATAGAACTTGCATGATAAAAGCCTGTCTACTGTGTGTGAGCTTGAAATTGGAGCAGGAAACTCTCCAATTTCTCCCAGGGGAAAACCGGTCACGTATCCGCTAAACTATTTATAGAAAAAATATAATTTCCTGGGAAAATTAATGGGTTTAAAATTAATGAAAGGTTGTGATTTCAGTATAAAGTACCCAATTTTAATTCTATGTGTATAATTGTATAGAGATTAATCTGACGGTGATAACATTTTTTAAACAGTGTATTTTATTAGCTCCAATGCAGGCAACAGGAAATACAACAGGAAATGAGTGACCTTGGCCCCATAAAGATAAATCTTGAACAGAACACACACAGTTGAAAATCACATGCACTGATCAAAGTATTTTGATTTATAGTAGAGCTCCCACATGACATGGTATAGTAAAAAACAAAACAACAAACAAAAACAACAAACAGCAACAAAATGCAGATAAAAAATTTCTTAGCCCTGAAAATGGAGTTAAATAAATGGCAAAAATTTATAAATAACTGTAAAGTAGAGCTCCACTTTTTAAGGCTTGGCTAAATATGTGGTTCAATTTTACCCTTGGTACAATCTGGTATTTTCCTTTGCTTTATATGCATATTTTTGAATTTGTAATCTGATCAATAAATGAAATAAAATACACTTAATAAAAATAAACAGGGACCTGGAATTATATTATTAGGGACCAGAAATTGAGAAAAATTTCACAACATTTTGCTATATTTTGCAATAGAAGGAAAGAAAGGGGTGGGGAGAGGGAGTAAAAGGTACAGGGAGGGGGAGGTTCAGACCCCCCTGCCCTCCCCCCCCCCCCCCAATTTTATAATATATTTTAACATACATTTGACTTAAAGTTTATTATTTTTTAATATATAAATAGGTTATGAACTGATTGGAATGGACAAGTTACCAGTCAACGGTCCAGCATTGTTGATATATTACCATGGAGCATTACCTTTGGACATGTACTATATTCTAGCGAGACTGTTGCTTTGTAAGAAGAGAAGGCTCAGGAATGTGGCTGCCACATTTCTATTTCAAATACCAGGTAACTTGAAAATTTTCAACAATGTTCCAGCTACTCCATGATTAATTAATAATTATTTTATATATATGTTGCAGTTAATTTTTTTCTTCAGTTAAAGTTTATTCTTTCTTTGTTTTAAACTCATTATCATACATTACCATACTTAAAAACAAAGGAAGGATAAACTTTAACTGAAGAAAAAAATTAACTGCAACATATACCTGCTAACTTCTTCCAAGTCAAAGGTGTGAGACATTATAATCAGGGTATTTGAAGTGGTCCAAAGATTTCTGAGGATGTACCAAACATTGCTGAAGACACTCCAAGGTTTCCTAATAATGCGTGGTTCCAGAAATTATTCACACCTCCCCCATAGAAGGAATTTTTCCTAAGGACTCTCCACCCCTCTGGAAAATCCATGTAAGCTTCACAGTCACCTTTCCTTAAAAGGTTTTGGCCTTGGACTCCCCCACCCCTAGGAATTTCCAATTCCTTCTGGAGGGGGGTGAATAGGGGTACGTAAATCCGCCGATCCATGCTGTCAATCCGTTACTATTTTTGTTCAAATCCGAATTCACATCACTTAAAAAGTTCGTGGGGTATAGTATTACTGCAAGACAAACGGTATGTGTTGTTTTTATGCCAATTTTTTAACAGGTTTCGTTTTATCTCTTGTTTGTGTGTCAATTCCACCAATATATCAACTAAGGCTGACTTAAGTGATCCGAACTTCGTTTTAGTATCTTCGATCCGAAATTCATGGCATTAAAAAGTCCAGAATGTGGGACAAAATTCTCAGCTAATCCACGATCCGTTGTGTTTTTGAAATCCACGAATCCGCTCAATGTATTGCAAAAATCCACAATCTGTCTGCATTTTAAGGCAATATCCGTCGATCTACGAACCTATTCACCCCCTTCCTTCTGTGGGGGGACAGGAATCAAACCCATGTCCTCCCAGATATCGTTTGGTGAGCTGTATGCTATTTACTAGGTTCATGTCACATATGTTCACAAGCCGCACCCCTGATTTTGAATGACAATTGTTGGTAAAAAGGTGCAGCTTATTTGCAAGTGTTTATTGTATTAATATTATATAATAGTTAATTGTTTTATAGTCTCGGACAAATTCAATGGTAAATTATGTTCTTTATCTGTTTATCATGTTATCAGGTATTCAGTTACTCCTTGAAGTTTGTGGTGCTGTAGAAGGACGTTCTAGAGAGCATTGTGTAGAGATTCTTAAGGTTTGTTACCATGAAATGATGATGTCAGGATTTTAAAATTACAGTCCATATACAGTCTGTATTACCAGTAATGCTAATTTCAGACAAACTTGAAATTTTTAACATCCAAATAACAGAGCATACACTGTCAAAGCATAAGAAATGATTACAAATGACAGCTTTAATGACAATGATCAAGTGCATAATTTTATTTTACTTTATTACCACAGAAAGAAATTACAAAGAAAATATGCCATAAAATAATTTATTTTTAAAAGTTACAAAGAAAAGTGACAGGGAGACTGAAAAAAAGAAACTAGAAACTTAGATTAATACATGTTTGGGCCTTCCCAATTTAACTAGTTGACTGACACAAATAATTTAATTAGTTGGTTTAATATCTGGTGTTATGTCTGAAAATAAATAGAAATTATATACTTAGTCTAATGAAGTGAAAGTTTTTCTACCATATAATTTTCCCATGATATATGAGTACTGTCTAAAATGCCACAAAATATGACTCGTTGACAAAACTGTTTTGGTCCAGGAGCTGGGTTTCTACAATTTTGTTTTCAACCAAGAGGCTTGCAAAAAGCTTCCTAAGCTAGTTGATCTGTTAGTCATTGTGCAATACTTTTTTGTAGAATGGTGAATTATTGGCCATTTCCCCAGGAGGGGTCAGAGAAGCTTTATTTTCTGATGAATATTACACAATGATATGGAATGGTAGACGTGGGTTTGCTAAGGTTGCCCTTGAAGCCAAAGTGGTGAGTCATTAACTTTTTTGTGCTTTCTGCAGATTATACCTTAAGATTCCAAAATATCCCCTCCCCCAATCCCAACCCACCAAGTTTATTTTTTTCCTTACTGAGCATTTGGTCACCGACTGCTCAAGTTTGGTTGCCAGTGAAAAATTTTAGTTGCTAAATAAAGCTCAAGCTTTCAATCTTTATTCTTAATTTAAGTCACCAGGCTGGCGACTTGGGTTCCAATTTTAGTCACCAGCTCCAAAATTTTTTTGTTGCCATGGTGACTAAAAAGGTCTTAACTTGGAGGGTTGCTGGTATACAGCTCCCTAATAATACTGTAAGGCCATTCAAATCTCTGCAGACACAAAAATCCATCAGCTGGTAAGAAATCCTCCTTAAAGAGTGATATTCCTTCCATTAACAGAATGCTTACTTTTAATTGTTGTTTTATCTTCTAATCTCTTAACAGCCCATCTATCCAGTATATACCCAAAATGTTAGGGAAGCTATCCGCTCTATTCAAATTGGACGCAGTGAGTAAAAATGCATCAAGTATTAAATCATTTTTATACATGTAAATAAACTTCATTAACCTGCATTAATCAGCCATTTTCCTATGGATGCACTAAGGACAATCTTTTCGACTTCATTATTGACATTTTCTCCCCCTTACCTTCTCCTTGTTTCCTCTCCCCCCTCCCTTTCTTATTTCTCCTCTCCCCCTCCCCCCTCCTTTTCTCCTCTCCCTCTCCCTTCTCCCTTTTTCCCAGTGTTCTAGCTAGGGATAAACAACAGAACACTCCATCAAGTAACTTCAAATCCTTCCCTCTTTATTCCCTCTTTTCCCTACTATCTCACGCTCACCCTCTCTCCCTCCCTCCCTTGCTTACCCCTCCCTCCCTCCCTCCCTCCCTCTCTTCCTCCCTTCCCTATTTCCTCCCTTTCCCCTCCCTCCATCCCCTCCCTCTTTCCTCCCCTTTTCTTCTCCTTGTCTCCTTTTCACACTTCCCCTCCCACCTTTCCTTTATACCTCACCCTCCCCCTCCCCTTCCCACCTTCTTTCTTCCCCTTTTCTTCTTTTTCTACTCCTTCCCTTTTCCCTCTTTTCCTCTCCCCTAACCCTCACCCCCTCTCCCTCCTTCCCATCCCCCTTTCTCTCCTTCCCATCCCCCTCTCCCTCCTTCCCATCCCTCTTTCCCTCCTTCCTTTCCTTTGTCCCTCATCACCCTCTCCCTCTAGCCGATCTCTTCCTACCTTCTCTGTTCTCCTCTTCTCCTCCTTTGCTCCTTCCCCTGGGGCTTTTCCCTTCCTCTCATGTACTTTTAGGTCCAAATGTAGATAATCAGATGATAAGAAAGATCATAGTTTTACAGTTTTACATTTTTTTCCCAGATGTGGGCTGAAAACCATTATAATATTATTATTGCTATTATTATTATTGGAGACAAACAAAACAAGGTTAATATATGTATTTGTGATCTTGTTGTAGAATGGTTCCGTAAGCTCTATGAATGGACTAAATTACCTTTAGTACCCCTATATGGTGGATTTCCAGTCAAGTTAAGGTACCTATTATGATGTTTTAAAAAATATTGATATTATATTATATTATTGCAGGGGTGTTTAGGGGTGTCATTAAGTTTTGAAGTAGGA
This sequence comes from Meandrina meandrites, assembly GCA_963693305.1. Classification (NCBI taxonomy): domain Eukaryota; kingdom Metazoa; phylum Cnidaria; class Anthozoa; order Scleractinia; family Meandrinidae; genus Meandrina; species Meandrina meandrites. The sequence goes on from OY855913.1 coordinate 23,995,670, forward strand.
GGGGGCACCTATAGGAGAGTAGGTGGACAGAAAAAAACAATTGATTAAAAAAAGTGAATTTCTTTATTTTCAGTTTGAAAGTAGGCATGTACTGACTCTTGTGTATCCTGGTACTGGTGCCCGGGTCCCACCTTCTAATGAGAACCCTGGGTTTCTCAATTTCATCCACCTTGCAATAATATTGTATTTTCAAATTCTCGGATCACAAGACAGTAAAACAGGTGATGGATTGTTCCTTGAAAACCTGGTGTTGATATTGGATTTATCTGACAGGGTTCTGGCAATTTATGGAGAACTAAATGATAGATTTTCAGATACTTTGCAATGATAGGTACATTAATGCTGTGAATATGGTGGAGTACAGCTGTATAATTATGTGACTAGTTATGACTGACATGCACGTGTATGCCTAGCTTAATTGCGATTGGCTTTCATGTCTTAGAACCTTCATAGGAGATCCTGTGCACTATGATCCTAAACTAACATGTGATGAGCTCGCTGGAAAGGTGAGGACATGTTCTTAATTGTGTCATAAATGCAGCTCTAAATTCAATGATTTTTAGACTTATAATTAGACATTATTTGGGCTGTTTTTCAATTTGGGCTAATTTTGGGGAGATGGGGACTTGTTATCAGAGTTTCACACCTTTTTTTTTTGTTACCAGTTATCTTAACATCAAACTCGTTTTTTTCCAAATTAGTAAATTATGATAAAATCTAGGGTAAGACTGAAGGTTGATCAAATAAGCACACTGTAAATTGATTGGATTTCCAAACCTTCCCAGGTTCAGAGAGAAATCCAGGAAATGATTTTAACTCACCAGCAGCTACCAGGCAGCATCATCACAGCTCTGCAAGATAGGTGGCAATCCACAAAAAAGTTATTGAAAGATGCAAAGTAAATTTAGCTTTTAATCCAGAAACTGTATACAGCTATTTTGAGAAAGGTTGTCAGAAAAAAGTACACAAGTGCACATGACAAGACTGAAAGGTAGTATGGGTAGACGTATAGAGCTACTGCACGTGCTGAATGTGAATACTAATGAGATATAACGACCAGGCAAATGCGATCGGATTTTCACATGTCCTTTCTCTTATGTGGAAACAAGGTGCATTTAGCCACGCTGAATTTTAGAAGAATTTTTTCCAAACTCAAAGACATGCAACAGTAAAAGTAAAGCTACAGATAAAGGCCTTCCGAGAGCAAAAACATATTCTTCACGTGCAATATGCAAAATTTCACATGCAAAATTCTAGTGAATGCCTAGAGCACCTTTCAGTCTTGTCGGGTGCACGTTGTTGTTTTTTCTGCATTACATGGAAGAAAACTGGATGTGACATGCATAATATATGTATGTGACAGGTAAAGTGTTACATTATGTAAACTTTTTTAATATCTTCCCATAATGCCATATATATGCAGGGGCGGATCCAGGAATTTTTAATTGGGGGGGTCCAAAGGACTGTTGAATTTTTTTTTTGGGAGGGGGGGGGGGGGGAATAAATTCTTGAATATCCCTGGAATTTAGTTTAGTAGCAAAACAAATACGCGTTTCATTAAAAAAACCCAGCCAGTTAAAAATTGATATACGATCCTGTCGATGTAAGAATTTCAGTCTCAAACAAGGGTCAGGGCTGATAGGGGGGGTCCGGACCCCCCGGACCCTCCCCCTGGATCCGCCACTGATATGTATAGTTGTTTTACAAACACCTGATTGAAGACTTGTTGACCCATGAAAAGCATAAACCACGAATGATGCAACCCAAATGTTTCCTGAGAAATCATAAATTAAATAATCGCCGTCTATAACAGAACAAACATGATAATAAAACAGGTTGCAAAAATCATGCTTGAAGAAAGAAAATATCTTGATTATCAATAAAAGGAATATTACTGTACTAAGTTTACCAATGCTTTCGACCCAGAATACCATTGGGTCATGTCGTTCATGGGTTATGCTTTTCACAGGGTCAACGTTTCTTCAATCAGATATACCTGTATATATACTAGTTATGCAACACTTTCGAGTGGTATACTTAATGGAATATCCTTCGAGTCACTTTTATTTTTTTGCTCACAAGTGACAAGTGGGATATTCCATGGTATGCCACAAGAAAGTGTTGCATAACTTTTTTATACCAATTGCCATAGAAAATATGTTTACTAAATTTCGTTGTGAATAAGATTGCAGTGCATGTTGGGAAGGTTGGGTTTAAATAGCTTTCCTGGCTGTATTTTCTATAGCATGGTATATAATTATGTAACATCTTCATACCTGCCACATCTATATAACATATATGTAGTTTTGGGAAGAGGCTGATAATTGAATTTTACTTTTAATTTAATACTAAAATGTTTAGGAAATCATATAAATGTGCAGTCTTAAACGAAGGTACAGTTACACAAACTAAATTGAATTTTAAATGAAAATAACAAAATCAATAATTATTTATTCATTTTTCCTTGAAAAATATAAAGCAACTATTTTTGTAAAAACCATGTACACCATAATTAAATATAATTATTAATAATAATTATTTCTTAAATTAGTTAGTATAATAAATGGGAGGGAAATGCAAATAAATCCAATTGATAGCTTTGTATAGTTTAATGTTATTTATATAACGTTATGACAATATTACAGATATTCACAGTATTTTTGCTATAAAAACAAATTAAATAAATAAATGCTTTTTATATCAAAAAAGAGCCTGCCAAATTGTCCATAATATATACAATTCTACATAAATGTATTTATCAGAATCATTATTTCTAAATACTTTATAGATAAATTATTAATAAATGCCTTAATGAATTGTTACAGATCTATTCTATATTGTAATAATTTATATCAAGAGAAAATTAACTATCTACTTCACTGTAGATCTTGAGCTATCTAAAATTATTTTTTTTTACAAAAATAAAATTTCCTATTTGAGTCACCCGTTTTGTTTAATATCAGTGTTTACCCACGGGAATGATCAAGGGAAAAAATAACTTATTAATTCCATCACAAGTAATTAACAGGGCCTTAAATCGTGCAACAAAACGAAACTTGAATTTGTGACAGGGTCATTTGTGGACCACTTTAAAGTTCTTGAGAAGCCTGTAAAGGATGTAATATCCATTTGATGTCTGGTTCAAGAGAAAAAAAATGGTTTTGTTAACCAGGTTAACCCAGAGAATCTCCGAGTCGAAGAGAATTCTCGTTGGGAATACCTTCATACTCACAGGCACAAAAAAACAAACACACAAACGGAAGTGAAGTGAAGGGTCGAGCATGATGGCGGCCGGTCGTGCGTGCCGAGCTCCGTAATCTTCAAACGAGCTAAAAGCCCTGCGTTCACAAAATACGGCTCAACATAATGAAGTAACAGCATCTTGTTAATAATCGCGGCCAATTATAGCAACTTGTAAAATCTGATGGCCAAACGAACGTATCAAGCTGTATCACCCATAAATGTAATAAAAACCATAAATGTAACAGATGTAATAACAACCATAAATGTAATAAAAATTAACCATAAATGTAATACTAACCATAAATGTAATAACTTTTAACCACAAATGTAATAAATCCACTTCATGCCTACATCAGCCAATTAGTTTATGATGTTTAATCATATTTATGTCCTCCTTCATTATCAATTAAACAAATGAGAACGCACGGCTTAACCCAGCGTGCAAACCGAAAAATCACAATTTCGAGCTCAGTAACTAAGTCCGTCCTTTTTGTGTGTGTGTTTTTTATGTGGACTTTCACACGAAGTGTGAAAATCCACATATTGCGATCGTGCAGTTTTCCCGATTGGGACGGCACTTTCCGTGATAACTCGTCTCAGCCCTTTCGGAAGCTTTCGAGGGTGTTCGGAGAATCCGAAGTTTTGGAGCCAAGAGTCAATGTAAAATTGGCGAGACGTCACAAAGAAAGCATCACACAATTTCATTAATCGAAACCTAAAATTTGTCAAGTGCAGTACATCAACGAGCAGCGTCAAAGATGCCAGTGGTATACGTGCACATCAAAAGAAAAAAGTGGTGGCGGCTTTCATATTTGCACGGCGTTCGACTGAACTGCGGGCAAAGGTCACGCTATTTCTCACACTTTTCGCACTGTCTGTTGTGTTCGACTGGACGTCAGTTGCTGTGTTCGCTTGATTCGCATATAATTGAAAATCGTTGAAAAGCATTATTCAGCAGATATCTAGATATTTGTTGTTTTGTTTCAGCTTTGCCACACAGAATCTTTAGAATGGAAGAATGGATACACAACGAGTCAAAACAAAACAAGTTCACTAATCAAGTTGTTTTCCCGTAATTATTATTTTCTTGGATTTCTCGCAAGTTAAATTTGAATAACGCAATCTGACTGATGTCGAATTCAAAACCGCTGGTAAAAAATTAGTGTGAAGAGCATAAAACTTATTTTGAACCGAAAAATGTATGTATTGAAACCGTGTGAAAACTAAATTACTGATTGAAAATGTGTCGTTCGGGAATCGCCGACTACACTCGAAAATTAATTCAAGAACGATGACAATTTTAGGTTGAAAAAACACTAAAAAAGTATTCATCTGCCTTCTTGTATCAAGAGATTATTAGTGAAATCTTGCTAAAAGGCGATAAAAGCCATTCCGGAAAAGTTGTATATGAAAACAACGCAATGAAAGAAAATGAGTTAATTGATGAGTTTAGCTGTTGTTTACACAAGCGTTCAGATGAAATGTCAGGCAAACGAAGACAATCTACATACTTCGCAAAATATTTCTTTATGAATGGACTGAAATCAGTATCCCCGATTTCTAGTGGTAAGATTTTGTTTTTGTTCTTAATAAATAATTTTCTTGTCCTTATTTCCATTTAAAGACCTAATTTGTCCATTTCCCGTGAACCAGATTGCCATCCTTTACGAGAAAAGTAAAACTCAAAACAGCAAATAGCAAAATCTCAAACCTTATGATTATAGAGTTGTTTAATTCCATGATATATTTTTAATGTGAAAAGAAGTTCTCTTCAAACAAAGTTTCAGGCCTAACACTTCTCTGTTTTTAAGACACAGATAACTAAAAATGGCTTAAGTTTGCGGTCCCGAAAAGTTTCTACTTTTTCACCTAGTATCAACCTTGCTGTATTGTGTGAAATGTTATCCTTCACGAGAGTAGAATAGTAGATCAAGTTTTTCGACGAACATCCCCGTCCTTTTCATGTAACCATATAGAGATACTGTCGGGTTGTCCCAGGTTTTCCGCTTCTCTGACACAGTTTAAATAAATTGGACTGCATTTCAATGTTTAAGGCGATCTTCAGGGTAAATTGGAAGGTGTGTTCCTCAAAACGAGAAGGAAGTTTTTCTTTCACGATCATAAGTTTTTTTATTATCTCGAGTTTCAAGTGACTGCCAACTCATAATTGACTGATACTTAGTCTTGCCTACAGTCCAGCTCACAGAGCACGAAGCGCGAGAGCGCCGGGGACTACTGCCAAACTGGAAACGAGAAGCAAACGACTTTAAGAAGGTCTAACCGATACTGTACATTGGCTCATTCCATCATTCATTATCCAAAACAAATGAAAGTCCACATATGTACGCATTGCGGACCCACTTTTATTCTTATGTGCGTGTGTTCACTTATCTGATATATTTTCACATAGGCACCTTGCACTATTAATACTTAGGTTAATCGTAAGCTTCCACTGTCCCAACTTTATATGTATTACCGATACGTCTAGTTTTAAGCAATTGTTATTCTCTATTGTTCAACTGTTTTGTCGCATCAGCCCAACAGCGTCAGCGTTATACTATTTCTTGATTCAATTCTCCGTTTGCGTTGAAAGAAATCTAGCCGCTACTCCGCCTGGCTTGTGTCTCTTAAAACCAAAAACAAATCAGATGCTGTGAATACTGCCAATGCGTTCGATCTAAAATGCCTGTCTTTAAATGTTAGAGGCCTCAACAAGTCGATCAAACGCCGAACCATTTTTCGTTGGCTACATGAACAAAGTCATCACGTCACTTTTTTACAAGAATCATACTGCTCCAAAGAAAGCGCAGCCATTTGGGAAAACGAGTGGGAACGCAACACAAACTATTTTTACAACTTAGAAAAACGCCAACATGCCTTAAAAACAGTATCAAAACTCAAAGTGGGCGAAAACTCCTACATAGAAGATCAATTTGAAATATTAGAAGAAGAAAAAAACTTCTATGAGTTACTATACCGCTCAAACAATATCAACTGTAAGAAATTCAAGAATTCGCCTTTCTTTAATCCAGAAAACGTGACCGCACTCAGCGAAGAAGAAAAGAAAACCTGCGAAGGATTGGTAAACGAAGAAGAATGTACAAACGCGCTTAAAGACTTTAGCAACAACAAAACTCCAGGCACCGATGGTCTGCCGGCGGAATTTTACCGTTTTTTCTGGCCCGAAATCTGCCTTGACCTGCAAACCAGTTACAACTACGCTTTTCAACATGGCACGCTTTCTATAAGCCAAAAGCGTGGAATAATTTCGCTTATACCGAAAAAAAACAAGGATAAAACGATCCTGGAAAACCTAAGGCCCATCTCACTTCTAAATGTTGACTACAAAATTCTCACTAAAGTAATAGCCAAAAGAATAGAAAAAGTTTTGCCAACATTAATAAACCCAGACCAAACAGGTTATGTTAAAGGACGCTACATTGGCGAAAACGTCAGATTGATTTACGACTTATTACAATACACAGATAAGCTAAATAAAAAAGGCATCGCTATTTTTTTGGACTTTAAAAAAGCGTTCGACTCGATTGAATGGAACTGCCTTCTAGAAACACTACGGCTCTTTAATTTCGGCCTTGATATCCAAAATTGGATAAAAATTTTCTATAATAATGTCACAAGCTGCGTTTTAAACAACGGCCACGCCTCTACCTTTTTCTCCCTACAGCGAGGAGTCAGACAAGGTTGTCCATTGTCTGGCGTCCTCTTTGTTCTCGGCATAGAACTTCTCTCTCGATCCATAAGAAGTGATCCCACTATCAAAGGTATTCAAGTCAACAAACATGAGCTAAAAATAAGCCAATATGCCGACGACACAACGGTGTTTGTTCGTGACCTTGACTCCGTCACAAGCCTATTGAAGTTGTTGAATGAATTCAACGAGTGTTCTGGCCTAGAAATTAACAACACCAAAACCGAAGCAATGTGGTTAGGCGAATGGAAAGATAAAACAGATGAACCTTTCGGTTTTAAGTGGCCAAAAGAACCAATCAATGCTCTCGGTGTTTCTTTTTCTTACAATCATGCAAACGCTGACAGACTCAACTTCGGCGAAAAAATACTTAGCCTTGAAAAAACACTTAACACTTGGAAACGGAGAAACTTGACTCTCTATGGAAAAATCAACATTGTCAAAACACTTGGGATATCCAAATTGATTTATTCAGCCTCCGTGCTGCCAGTTCCAGTTCACTATATCCAAGAAATCAATAAATTAATCTTTGACTTCATATGGGCGGGAAAGCCCCCTAAAATCAAAAGAAATACCCTGATTGGAAATAAAAAAGACGGCGGTTTAAAAATGTGCGATTTTAACATCATGGAAAAAGCTCTCAAAATAGCTTGGGTCTACAGAATACAAGACGACTCACAAGCTTCCTGGAAGATAATCCCCAACCAGCTCCTGCACAACCATGGAGGCCTCGCCTTTTTAACAAAATGCAACTTTCCAAGAAATATACTTGACCAAGAGAAGAAGCTTCCATCCTTTTATAAAAAAATGTTAGAGTATTGGTGCGAGTTCAAAACCTCAACAGGAATCGCCTGTAAAACGCTTCCAAAAAACGAGCTATTATGGAACAACAGAAAAATTCTTGTAGAAAACCACAATTGGTATCACGCCGGTATTACCAAGATAAGCGACTTATTAAACTCAAACAGCGACTTTCTAAAACTGCACGAGTTTGCATTAAAATTCAAGCTGAATGTTCCTTTTACTAAATACTATGGTCTGGTTAATGCAATCCCAAAAGAATGGAAATCAAATTTTAAAAACCCAGCTCCAAGTGTCGAACACAATAATACCCCTGTCAACACTCTAAAAACCAGTTCTATTTACACCGCCCTTTTAAAAACCATCTTCATCTCCCCCACCGCTGAATCCAAAATTCTTCGTCATGGTTTCACAAAAAACACCGTCCAAAAAGTCTATCGCATGCCATTTGCGGTCACAAATGAAGTAAAAATCATAATGTTTCAGTACAAAGTGATCCACAATGTGCTTCCAACCCGCGTCACACTTTATCGAGACGGCCTCTCAGAAAACCCCATATGCAACTTATGCAACGTCGAACAACAAACTCTGCATCACCTACTCATAGAATGCACTCTTACAGTCGATTATTGGACCTTGTTTGAAAACTGGTGGTACCAAAATACGAATGAAACAATAAAGTTATCCGAAACCAATGTACTTTATGGCTGGCATGATAGAACAAAGCATTGGCAAGCACTCAATTATTGTCTACTTTTAGCTAAATATTGTATTTTTTGCACAAGCCTTCGCGGAGATGTTTTAGACTTTCAATGCTTTTTACTGTTACTTAACGGAAAACTTGAAATTCTTAAAGAGATCGCGACTGCGAAAAAAGCACTACCAAAATTTTTTCGCACTTGGGCTGCTGTACTTTAATTATCTTTAATCACTCTAATTACTTTATTTGCGTAATCTATACAAGTTGAAAATATGTAAACTGTAACTATATAATTGTAATAATCATAAACTGTGCTTATATAACTTGTAATCTGTAACTAGTGTCTGTGTTTGAAATAAAAAAATCTTCATTTAAAAAAAAAACAAAAAAAAAAACAAACAAACAAACAAACACACAAACAAGCAAACAACAACAACACCTGAAGCTACACTGCAACTAGAAGACAAACATTTCTTCCTTTGGTACTGTTCACTACTGAGAACATCAGGTCCCGGTTATTCAAAGGGTCTTCAAAGGACGGTGAGTACTGTCTGATGTTATTCTTTTTCACAGCTTTTTATAGTTAATTTGTGTTCTCTTTTTGTTATTTTACATGCGTGTACTTGGTAGGTTAGAGCGCACGCCGTCCACGAGCAACGAAACCAACACATACATCATGTAAGACAATATTGCAAAGTGTACGGGATTTTATGTACCTTCCTGAAGGCCTGAAGCGCCGAATGTTTTCGTCTTACAACCTAGCCCGCTTTGTTTGTATTTTTTTTTAGATCTATTTATTCCTTATGATTTATCTCTTTGACCTCCTTCATAGACATCTTGAAATATCGTTTACATATCCAACCCCCCCCCCCCCCCCCCCCCAAAAAAAAATTTAGTGGCCGGAATCTTGCACAATAAGCCCGTGGCGGCATTTAATTTTTAGATTGCGTGAAACATAACGAGAGTCTAGTGCTATTAACAACGTATAAAAAATACTGCATCCAGTAAAATGAAAGTAGACTGAAAGTCTTTGGTTCCTTAGTATCATCAATTCTCGTCGGGCCAGTAGGCGCATAAAGTCGTCTGGTTCCTTGTAAACTCATTATAAATTCGGACCCTCGGATAGATTGCTCGAATAAATCATAGAAAAGATGATCTGTTGTTGAATACGTAAATCGTAGATTGAAAGAAGTGTCAGAAGAAAATTGGAACGGATACAGGAAAGGGCACTCACAGCTGAGCCAGCTGAGCTAACACAAATAACTTGATATGGCCAATCTATGCACTGTACAAGACAGACGGCTGCAGGACCCGAGATAAGATGATGACCGATCGCGCGAGTTAGGGGTTGAGTTGAGTTTGAGTTGAGTTAAGATTGAGTTACCGTTTTTCATTTGCTTTAACTAAAAGTGTTTAATTTAAGATGCAAATCACTTTTTACGACCAAATAAGTAGATAATTTAACATTATAAAGCAGGAAAGCTGGAGATAATGGCCGAGTTAGGGTTGAGTTGAGTTTGAGTTGCAATTGAGTTAAGATTGAGTTACCGTTTCCATTAATGGTTTTACTAAAAGTGTTTAATTTAAGATGCGAATCACTTTTTACGACCAAATAAGTAGATAATTTAACATTATAAGGCAGGAAAACTGATACTTCTGTATTTTAGAGAATTATGTTATCCTCATTTTGTGCTGTTAAGCATTACACGAGCCACCTCGGAGCCCGAGTCAACCTTGACTCACGAGTCAACCTTGAGTCAAGCCAAAAATTTTTTTTTTGGTAGGAAAAAAATATTTGAATATATATTGTAGGAAAAATCATGAATCTATAAAAAACTATATTATGAAATGGACACGGGACCGGATCCTAACAGGCAAATCTTCGCAGACGATACAAAGGCTCAAGTCATGAAACAAGGGAATTACGTCTTGCTATGAAAAGCGAAAATGAAATTCAAACTGGCAACGTCATGAAAGCAAAATTTTTTGTCTGTTACCATGTAACAGTTCTATATTTTCTTTCCCTACAACAACAACAAAAAAAATCTCTGGCTTGACTCGAGGTTGACTCGTGACTCGAGATTGACTCGCTCGTGCGTGACTCGAGGTTGACTCGTGACTCGAGATTGACTCGTGCGTGACTCGAGGTTGACTCGTGACTCGAGATTGACTCGTGCATGACTCAAGGTTGACTCGTGACTCGAGATTGACTCGCTCGTGCGTGACTCGAGGTTGACTCGTGACTCGAGATTGACTCGTGCGTGACTCGAGGTTGACTGGTGACTCGAGATTGACTCGTGCATGACTTAAGGTTGACTCGTGACTCGAGGTTGACTCGGGCTTCCGGTTGGCTCGTAGTGTTACGCTAAAACTCCCCACAGAATGAGGATACAAACACAATTCGCTAAAATACAAAAGTATCAGTTTTCCTGCCTTATAATGTTAAATTACCTATTTATTTGGTCGTAAAAAGTGATTCGCATCTTAAATTAGCACTTTTTTTAGTAAAAACGGTAACTCAATCGTAACTCAACTCAAACTCAGCTCAAACTGTCCCGCAAACTCGGTAAATAGCCGATCCCACAGGACCCAGATACTCTTATGTACAAGGTTAAGAATAACATCTGTCCTTGCTCACCTATTCCAGGGCCTCTTTATATGAGCCCAGTTGTCTGGGCTGGCCCGGTTTCCGAGATCTCGCCTCACTCCTATTTTCTTTGTAAAAATTTTAATCTGAGAAGGCGGGCCAGCCCGGTTAGCGAGATCTCGGTTTCTACAAACGAGATCTCAGCAACAGGGATGAAAATTTTCTCACATGAACACTTCAGCCCGGTTACCGGGACGACACTTTTTTGACAAATCAGCTTTGCTTTCGTAACAGGGCGGCCAAAATGGCATCATTTTGCCTTGTTTGCATGTCCACATCAAAAGTATTCGAATTAACTTTATTAGTAAAGTTACAAGAGTCTTCAAAGCTATGATAGTCGCGAACGATACAAGTTTATGTGGCGCCATGTGGGTTTTGTTGCTTTAATTTATCCCGGTCACCGGGCTGAAATTTCCCATATGAACAGACGACAAAATTCATCCCGATAACCGAGACAGCCCGGTTACCGGGCTCATATGAAGAGGCCCTCAGAGGATTCTCATCGGACGGAATATGCCATACGTGACAAAGAATTTGTTATCCCAAGATTCAATACAGCGGCATATGGTAACCACACTATCAGGCAGATACACTGGACCCAAATATTTTAGTTATGTTAGAATGTATTAAGATTTTGTTATTTTTAATTTCTTTAATTTACAGTTTACCCATTGTGTTTTTTTTTACTGCTATGTCAGTAATCGACACTCAAAGTATTCATACATGATCCAACCGGGAAAAACTATTGACATAAGATCTTTTGTATGCTCTCCGTGATCGATAGAAATAGAGCCACAATAATTGCACAATTGATGTAGGATTGAGATGTTTTCCTCCTTCTTTAGTGATACCATCAAATTATCGAAATGCTTCAAGCCGAGGCATTTTTTCCTCTTTACAATACCAAATAATCGAAATGCCGCGAATCCACAGATATGCTTCAACGGCATCCCAGTGTCTCCAAAATAAACTCGATTGTCGTGTGGGTCTTGAAGCGAGTTTTGTAAGAGTTCTTCACTACCTAGCGACGCTTGATCGAAATCTGGCCTCGGGTACGTGGAATACACCACTTGATTTTGCAGATTTGTTGCGTAAAGCACTTTGCACGCACCCGACCACGCGCGGCGTAAAGCATGGTGGCATTCACGCCCATACACCGAGTGACGTCAAGCGATTTCTGAGAACTTACGAACCGGAAAAAGCATACTCGCTTAGTTGGACTTTGTCGCTCTCTTCTACTGAGGCAGCTAATAGATCAGGTTAAGGTTTCCCACTGAAGGCATTCTTATCATTAATTATCAAACGGAATTTTCCTGTTTATACATTGGGGTTGTCTGCAAAAGACACAATACTTTAATGTTTAGTCTTGGAAATTGTCGTTGTTGTTGGAAAAACAATCTAATATTCACAGCTAGTGTGTTCCTGTTGTCCAAAAAAAATTCGGCAACACGAATTGTCACACACAGGCTCAGTCTTCTCTTCTCAGAATAGAGCAGATTTAATAATCGTTATCACCGAAAGGTTAACATAATTGCCAAATGAAATTTTCCCGTTTATACATTGTGGCGGTTTTCAGCAAGGCACTCGTGGCGCTTGAGTCTGATTTTTTTTAAGGTTGCACGCCGGCAAACGGTTCATAATATTTACACAGTGTTTTCCTAAAAAAAAAATGAAGCAATTCGAACTGATCACACACAGGCTCCATATAGGAGGTCATCGTGATCAATGTCATGTGATTCTTGGAAAGACACAACAACCACAAACCGGTAGTTTCCATTCACGTGCTTTTGGGAGAGCAGAGGAAACGCCTGCTAGCTCCACTGGGAAGCAAACCGGAAAGCGGGTCGTATTGGTGACTCATTCGCTGAAAGGATTCATCTCTGATTTAAAAGACGTGCGTTTTACTGTAGTCGTTCCTTGTGCGATCTTTCACACGGTGTCCATACACGCTAAAAACTGTCCAACTTGAAGGCTCCCCCGTCAGACAAAGATACAGCGTCTTTTCGACAAACTTTATCTGTTCCGATCTGTTGAATTTTCAAATTCGAAGTTTGCTATGTTTTCGTGGTAGATTTCGCTTTTGTTAAAGGATTAAGCGCTTTGGTGATAACATATATGTATATGGGATGGAAATCGTTTCGTTTTAACTCGAAGCGCCCATGAGATCGAGAGACCTTGAATAGTCTGCCTTTCCCCTCTCCTCTGAGTGGTCAGTTTCCAAGAAAAACCGTGAGCGGGCTCCGCGCGTGCTGAGTTACAAATTCCTCGTGATTCTACGCCCGGAAAAAGCTCTTACCTTTGGACTAAATAATAAACCTTTGTGGTGATTCAATCGCATTCAATAAGTTATTTGGAGCGCTGATGAATAAGGCATACAAATTACGTAATAAGCAGATCTTTCGAGCCTGCATGACGTACAAATATGCCTGAATTCAATGTGTACATTCCTGGTGCATGACAAACGCGTTCCGCGTGTGGGATGAGTTATCGTAGATCATGAATTTACGTCACAATTATGTCTGCTCTTATTTTACAAAGGAAAATATTGATGAATTTCATCATGTGCCATCTAAAAACAAACCAAATACTAGCATTAAGCAGTATTTCCGGGCTATATATGGTTTCGATGGTAAAAATGTCTTTTATTTCTTCACTTTCCGTATAGTGAAGTGTCACTTTTATCAGTTTCAACGAACAAACAATCTAGATCCTTTTTTAATCTGATTGATGAGTGGCGTTCAATAACTTTTGACAGTTGCGCATGCGAGTCTATTCAGTTTACGTCAGATTTGTGTAAACATGAAACCACAACAAAGTATCATACTTCAACGCTTTCAGCCTATATAAGGGGGATGGGCGTGCAGAGAGCCTCACGTCTATCACATGTTCCCGCGGGAAAGGTCACAACTTACGCTTGAACAAACATAGCTGAGCTTCGAAATCAATTGAGTACAAGTGAAAGAATGTTCTCTAAACTGAGCCCGAGTTTCGCTCGTAAAGCTGGACACCAGCAGCTTACAGGCAACGACGCCGACGAGAAAGATCGAATTATAGCCGGTGTACAGTTCATTGTGCGCTACATTGGTTCTACAGAGGTTGCTGGAGCGAGTGGGACAGGCAGCGGTAAGACAGAAAAACCCGTAGCGAAAGTCTTTGAGCAGCAAAAGAAGAAAGCCGACGCCAAGACGCAGAAGAAGATGGTCTTAACTCTGTGCTCAAAAAGCCTGAGCGTCAGCGAGGAAGCGTGCGGAAAGCTGGTCGCAAATTTTCCCATCTCCAAGATAACATTTTGTAATATCGACACCTTCTACGACAAGGCTTTCGTGTTTATCGCACGTGACAGGGCGGAAAGTCAATTCAAAGCTTTCGTCTTCACGTGCGAGAGCAAAGTCAAAGCCAGAGAACTTTTTAAGGCTCTTTCGTTGGCTTTCATGGTTAACTACGAAAGCTACCAAGCGTCTTTGGCACGCAGTAAGCCCGCAAACGGGTTGCCAGCCGATGAAAGCAAAAATACGTTTTTCGATGGAATGGCCTATGAACCGCAACAAGCCTCGGACGAGAAAAGTGAACAATCACACTGTTATGGTGTATCGACTTCGCCGAAAGAATCTTGCGTGCCAGTTTTGAATGGGTTCCACTCGCCAAAGCAGACGAGAAGCCCGAATCCAATGGGAGGACCCCTGAGGAATAAACATCTACTACGTGTAGCGGATTGTCGCTTGAGGAGCGCGTCAGATCCTCCACCCATTGGCAAAACGAAAGCTCCAGCTGTTGCCAGCTCGCCCGAGACTCATCCTTCCTCGCTGAATCCTGTCTCGTTGAAGCCCAGCGAGGAAATGGAAGAGGAGTTTACCGAATTTGCTGAGCTGAGGTCGAAATGCCGATCAAGTTCTGCGATCACAGCTTGCAACCAGCCCGGAAGTTTTCCCAATGGCTTCCAACTCTTCGACAGCGCGCCGAATGTTTGGGGAGGCTTCCAGAATCACACATGCCTTCCAATTCACTGAACGATTTCAACTTGTTTATTTAGTTATCTTAATATATTTATTGTTTAATAAGGTATGTTAAAAAAAAAGACAGAAGTAAGCGAGTTTCCCACGCGGTGTATACCGTTATATATAGGTAGACAGTAATCAACAATGGTTTAGTTGCGGATATCCGGGTAACGCCATGCCACAAATACGTAGATGTCACTGAAATGTACACGCCTGAAAGAAAACCGATTAAAAAAACGCGATCCATAAGTGCTTAACCCTTGGTTCGAAAACTGATGAAAATATGCGTGAATCTTGTGGCATGTGCGAATTTAGGGGTATGAAAATAATTAGCAGCTTAAAGACCCTTAAAACGAGAAACGTGCTGTGACAGCTCTAAACTATGATATGAACCCGGTTATGTGAATTGTATTTTTCTGGTCTCAAATGCTCTGACATCTCAGCGGTGATTATCCTTGAAGCTGCTGGAACGTTATTGTAACAGGGTAACAGTTAGTTCAGCGAGAGAACTGTCATTTAATTCGTTATAAAATAAAGTTAATATATTAACTGTATTAAGTACAAACTGCCGTGTTTTGTCTTCATTGACCTTCATTTAGCCTGCTGCGTAGCTGGCGGGGTTGCTTTTTTTAGCGGCTTAGAGCTGTGAAAGGGCAATCAAATGTTAATCCATCCCACCGGAAAGTGTTTTACCGTGCAGATGGTAAAATGGAGAATGCGGAGGAAAGGAAGTCAAAGAGAAAGCTATGTAGTCACTAAATGTCCCGGCAGCGAAAGCAGAAAAATATTCTAAAGGAAAAACAGACTGTGATTTAGTTGCATTCAGGAAATGATGTTTTGGCAGTACGCAAGGGAGGTAAAACCCAAACGTCGAGCCAGAGACAAACCGCTCGATCAAATTAATGCAAGCCGAGTATAACCTTTACAACACAGAAAAAGTTTCTCTAAAACCAACTTTTAGCTTTCGCGAATCACCAACAGTCTCATACGAAGCAAGATTGATATGTCATCCGTGATAGATCGTGATAAGATCAGTACATCGGTGCATCTTGCAACAGTGCTAAATAAACCGGGCCGGGTCCGGCATCACAAATATTAAATGCAAGTAATCAACAATTTCACGGAATATATCAGATCTTGTCCTTCCAGAGCAGAAGTATACCTTGCAAACAACAAAACAAACCGCAATAACATGTGGCAAATTACAGAGCTAGAGGTGTCAGGCTTTGCAAACAGGAAACCGTGCTAGGCAGCAACTTATACTGCCTCCGAATAATGCAACACATCTATTATTCTCCTTTAGATAAGTAGAGCACAATCTGCATATGTCATTTACAACTCCTTCTTTGGGTTTAGGGCCCCATGTTAGAGGCTATTTTGGCGGAACGTCCTTTGCGTTATTATCCTTGCGCCATCAAGAGTTTGTTTACGAGTGCCCTTTTACGCGATTCGTATTACATCGCACTCTCTGATTGGCTTATTTAAATCAAAGGCGATAAAAGTGGGCGGATAGCAAAACCCCTAAGAAATCCGGCAGGCGGGTATTTCACTCGCCGCTCCTAAATAGATTTGGAACGTAGCCTACCATAACAGACGCCCCATATCGGGCCCCGACGTACCATATCAGGCCCCGACATACCATATCAGGCCCCCGTAACATGCGGTCAATTTTAATCACTTTTTGTACTTATATACACTGAATAGCTATGTGCTATTTACCTAACAAAGGTTATCGGATACGTCATTTATGAAATACTTACTCCCGAATCCCTAAATGTGACGAAAAGCTACAATAGTTGAGAGCATTGTGAGAGAAACAAGCAATGCGTTCGGAAATCGGATCCTGTTGGAGTGTTTATCTGACCTGTTGCCTGTGACCTCTAGTTTCATATGTATTTTAATAGTTTATGTAGCAACCTAAATATTCGTTTTAGAGAGCGTCAGCTTTCTTTGTTTGTTTTTTGTATAACCGTGACGGTTTCAAATGTACAATTTCACCTTGGTCCACTTTGCCTGCCAAAATGCGAAAGTTAGTCTCTGTATATCATTCAATAGAGGAATTAAGAGCGGCGAAAACAATTTCTCGGAGGCTAGGTCAAAGAAAGGAAACGCAAATTGTTCAAACACGGCTACAACATCTAAAATTTTAGTACACTGAAGTACTCTTCTTCGGCGAAACGCGATATTTAAACCACCCTTTATCATAAGGGCTTATGTCTTATGAAATTGGATTAATGTCTTTTCTTATTCTATTTTCGGTAAAATTCACTGTAAACGGAAATTCTGGAATTTTAAAAACCATGCACAGGAAATATTCGAACATTGGGTTCATTCGGCTGTAGAAATGAGACATTAATCTATGTACCAACATTATCTGTACCATCATTTATTAGACACAATCACTCTGTGCACTTTTATGGGATGAAAATTATGGTACGTGCAGAAGGTCTTAACCATGTTGCTATTGCGTACAATTGCCATTATACACCTTTCTGTTACTGGTCAGTGTCGTTTTATCTTCAACTTTCAACTTTTCAACTTTATAGCTTTCATCATCTACAGATCGTTTTCACGTGACGTCATCAGGTACTAGCATAACAAGTACTAAGTACATCCTTGACCATCCTTGTATTTTTCGGAAAAGCCATTTGAAGTGAAGACGTCGGCGAACTGCTCGTCACCAACAATTTCTTTCCATCTGCGGCATACTAGACTGCTGTCAGTAGCTCCTACGTACACCAGCAGCATTTTCGTCCGCGGTCCCTTGCTTTCATTTGTCATTTTCAGTTTTATTTGGACCGTAGATCTTTTCAGATCCGATATGCTCTACATTTTCACTGTTTTCACACGGTTTTGTCCATGTTTGCAGTGTTGTTTTCACATGGTTTTGTCCATGTTTTCAGTGTAAGGATAGTTAGTTCTGGCTATCCTCACTTTCCTTATCGAGACAACGACATGATATTTCGAATTCTTGACCTATTTGAGCAATAGTCACGCGGCTGTTGTCAATGAGTGGGCTTTCGAATTTGAGCCCATTCGGATCGTCATTTAATAACCCGCGAGCACTAATACTTCACGCTAGTTGTTCTATTCTGTGCGGCATACACTCTGCTGAAGAGACCCAATCAGGTCGATACAGTCGAAGCTCTCGTAAGCGGACAACCTCGGGACGCGAAAAAAGTGTCCGTAACTGGAGCTGGCCGCTTATGAGAATGGTTCTCGTAAGCGGCCACTAGAGGTGTAGGGGATGGATGACCGCTTACGGGAGCTTTGGCGAGCTAACAATAAATACCGTATTGTAACTGGACGTGGATGACGACAAAACAAACACTGAAATATGGTGCTGTAATTACTGTAAAATCATTGTGACGAACGGCGATGCGAAGTTGATTGATAAAACCAAGATTCAGAGGATTTTCTTTCGGGTGTCCGCTTACGGGAGCTTAAAAACAAAGAAAAAGTCTAAGTCGTTATCTCTGAAAGTGTCCGCGGCCGCTTACGGGAATATCCGCTTACGAGAATGTAAAACTACAGAGTTTGTATGGGAGTTAAAACGGGGATTCAAACAAGGCGGCCGTAAGTGGAGCTGTGCGCTTACGAGAGTGTCCCGTTAAGAGAGCTTCGACTGCACGGACCTAATCTCCCGGTCTCCCCTATGGATCACCAAATCTCCTGTTTACGAAGGAAAAATACTCTAACATGCGAGTTTTCAGGCTTATTTTGGCCGATTTTTGGGGAAGGATTTCGAAATATTAAACGCATTTTTGTGCCGGATGAATCGGCTATTTTAAACTCCATTTTGAGGGTCTTGACGCAATGATTGGCGGCCTCCCGGATTTCAATTCTTCACGTATCGACCGTATCAAGAAAAGGGTTGAAAATTCGAACACATCAGGTATTGTTAAAGGGTATTGAAATGGCCATATAAGGTCGTTTTGAATAAATCCCATGAGCGGCGTAAACAATAGCCTGTTAATGCACGAGGGGAATTCAAAGTTTCCGATTACTGCACTCGTAATCTGCAAATTCAAATCCTCAGCGAAAGCGAAGTTATTTTTAATTAATTTTCCCTGGGCGAGAGGGTAAGAGTTACATTTGAGATTTTTGGCAACTTTTGCGGTTTTTGTCGACTTTTAAAATTCTCGGCAACTTTTGATTTTTTTAGCATTTTTTAATTTTTCTTTTTTACTTTCTTCGCGACATTTTGAAAGAAAGGTCAGCTAAGAAATGCGAGTTATATGTTAGAAAACAAATACAACGCGCGGCCGACATCCCCCGCGGACTCGCTCTGCAAACGAAAGACGGCAACAAACCTAAACGTATACCATTTATAACGACTTTTAATCCATCACTTCCTCGCATCTCTAACATCATCAAAAAACATTACCATTTGCTGCTCCCCGCTGATTTACTAATCTTTTTTTGGAATTTACAAAAAAAGAAGAGTCGTAATTGAATTTGAAAACAATAAGGGAATGAAGACTTGTTCGGGTGCAGAACATTTTTAAAAAAGGAAAAAAGCTAGCCATAGTTTACTTAAAAGGAATGAAAATTTCACATATCTTCCCTCATACTTCTACTGAATTGCATCGAATTCCCCTTTATTAAAAGGACAATTGTCTGAAACGTTTTTTTAGAGTTAACATTTATTAAGCCTTAATGCCAATTTACATGCATTGGAAATTGATTATTATATGACTGCAACAACAAAAATTCTCTGTTTTCTCTCCCAAATTATATTCGACCCAGTCCTACTCCTCTCCAGGCCCCTCTAAGCTAAGGGCTGCGATCTCTCATCGAACTCATGCAAGAGAGGGACTGTGGTGGAGTAATTAATAATACGTGAATACATCATTGTTGTTCCTGGAGAAATGCATTATTTGTTAAAACTAATATATACTGATACTAATTTGTAATATACGTAGAACAATTTCCATAGATAATGTTTGTCCTGAATGTTTTTCACGTTTACAACCCTAACTCTGCTGAAGTCAGCTCTAAGTTGAAAACAACTTACTCGTTATTTGTGATGTCAGCAGATAGAAGGACCAACGTGATGACAGTGAAATATAAATGAATCTGCGCGAGATTGAAGAGAAATCAACTGATAAAATAATCAAAAGAGGCATCTACTGTTTACACCAAAACCAGTGCGTATGATCCCATGGAAAAGGATTTTGCTAAGGGAGCCACCCCGGTCGAAGTCTTAGTCAAAATGTTTGTTAACTTTAGCGTGGCATGCCAACAAACAAAACACGTCCTAGATATATTTCTCCAGGAACAAGTTGTCGTGTGTGGACACTTACCATTAATCAGAACTGGGCGGTCAGACCCGGATATTCGACACTAAATTTCATTGTTAGTCAGATACTGTCCCGCCAAATCAGTCAATCCATAAATATTGTACACTGTTTTGGTGGATTTGTGAGAAAATCTGGTGAAAAATTAAAAGACCCATTTCATGTTCAAAACCACCAGACCGGCCAGCCATTTCTGAGTAATGGTAAGCGCGCTCTTTGAAATACTACTGAAATCTGAACACATTTTGGATAAATACATGATCGTGCATTAATTAACTAACTCAACCTAACAAAATTATCGTTTTGTGTCATCTAATATGAAATTTAAGTGTGAGAAATGTTATATCAACTTCTCTTCTGTCTTCAATGTGCCACTTTACAACTCATCGGCGTAGTGGGCGGAATCGGCAGATGCGCTGTTGAAGAAAAAAAACATCAAAATAGCTCGGCTAATTTATTAGAGTTTGTTGAGGTAGTTGGCCATAACAGTATGTCGTATTTATTTCTAGCCATTTATAAGTGTAAGAGGTTACAAAGTGCTGTCGTTCTTTGTATTATTTTATCATTTTAAATCTTTTGCGGAATTCTTTTTGATACACCTAAAATTGCAAGGGGTGAAAATTTGGTCACAGTAGCACTTTAACAATCGGCGAAATGTTCAGCTCTTTGAATGCAGGAGATATTAGCTTTCCCGATCTACAAAATTTCTGAGTGGCAAAAGCGCTAATACACTCTGATTGTTAGTAAAATTTTTAGTTTTCAAACCCGCATCACAGGAAAAGTATCTAATGCATTGGTTTCAAATTTAGCGCGAAAGTTACTCGTGCCATGTTCTTTCAGCATTCAGAATTTAACTCTCTTTGTAGCTCGGTCAGAAACTAAATCGCTTATAGTAATAATAAAGCAAATATTGTAAACAATAACAACCTTATTCACAGGGTATGCTTGGGATCCTTTCACATTCCAAGGTCTTTTATAACTTAGGCTGCCTATCAAATACTATAAAATTCCGGTTATAAGCCCTGGGCTTATACAACTTCGTAAGGGGTTTTGCGTGGGCTTATAAGCGGAGGGGCTTATATCCGGGGGGGCTTATAAGCGGGATAAAAAAAAATGTTTCGAAACGAGCCACGGGAGTGTTGATCGAAATACGTTTTTAAGTTAAAAAGTCAAAATAAAGCAACATTTAACCCTGTTCAGTACTGTCATCCAGCACTGGGGGGCTTATATCCCGGGGAGCTTATAACCGGATCTATTTTTTTGTTTCTAGTTAGATGGGCCTATAACTGGGGGGAGGGGGGGGGGGGGACTTATAACCGGAATTTTACGGCATATGCCCGACGTACCTGCCCACATCACACTGGAAGTTTGACCTCCACGCTTTGAGGTTCACTTCAGGAAAGTTTTCACAGTGGACAAAAATCTTCGTCAGTTGCAGCGCCCATTTTTGTACGGCGGGAATGTTATCGGCATTGTCGCAGATGACCTTGGCTAGGCGGAATTTTCTGATCTCTCGCAGCTGACAAGGGGTGAACGCCGTCTTGTCGGTATCATGGTCTGGGTTCGGCTCATTCTCGTGCCAGAAACGATCGCCCTTTCGGAGGCGTCCAAACTGATCACCCAGAATACACTGAGCTGTGTCCCCAAGGACTCCTCCGTCGGCAGATGTAGGCTCCGACATGACTGTTAAGATTAAAAAAAAAAGATAAGGTCTGTGAAGATAGTTAAGAGATACGAAATCACTTAAATTTATTCGGCGAAGTGTTCTTTTGATTGCGTTCAACGCCAATAGGGGGTTGACAGTGCTAGTGTAAATACCTGTCAGGATTGATGATCTGTGAAATTTTGACTGCTTCCTGGCCCCGGGGGGGGGGGGGGGGGGGGGGGGGTGGGTGATTATAGTTAGTAGCTATGACGTGGTGGAATAGCTTACGACGCTCGATGATTTGCGCTCTGCTAAGGGAGTTTCCACCCTGACAGGTAGCCAATCAGGCCAATACGAGTCAACGGTGCTCCCCCTAACTTAGAGCAGGGGTCATACATTTTATTCAAAAGCCTCTGGCTCGGATTTGGAAGGTAAACTCGCCCCACGCATGACATAAATAAATAAAATAGGGGACACACCATCAGAAAAAATTTGCCATAGTAAAGGTGACAAGGAAACTTGTTGGGCTCAAAAGGAAGCTTCAAAAGCCGGCTAGTGTGAACATCGACATTGCTCAGTCCATAAAATGGGCGAGAGCACACATGGGTTTACTGCCATACAAAAGTGAGAGGTTTGATCGTCAAAAATTTAAAAGGCCCAGAATCCCATTTTGTGAGCGCGGTTCGAATTCATTTTCACCCCATATTGATATATCTCCAAACAAAGGGTTTAATGCGCAGTACAATGGCTCTGCAAATGTGTTAAAACCCTTGGTGCATTTCTTAGCCGTCTTCTGCGAGACAACAATGTGAAAATACCCAAAGGCGGTGGAGCGTCGTACACCAAGCTAAGCGCATACCTCTACCCAAATTTTCCCAAACTATCCTTTGTGTAGCTTGTTGGCGCAAACGGGCCTCTTTGCAGTCTTAACAGTGCCCAGTGTGCCCGCAAACAACCTGTGGCAATGCCTACAGAAGGCAGTTATTCAGGGGATCCTGCTTTGGGGTGCTTCATAGGTAGCTCTTGAGTCGTCGGAGGGCAGAAAACGTACGCTCTTTGACTGAATATTTTGCCAAACCAATTTTATGCTACGCTAGCGATATATTCGGCACCGAAACGTGGGAGGCTGTAGCCCCCAATATTCGTTGGGGAGAGGGGGTACAGCCCCCTGCCCCCTTCTCTGCCGCCGCCTATGATACCTAAATTGACCATTGCCTGGATTCCACAACGGTGCTGCGCTATGCAATGTACGTACCTCCAGTGAAAGCGTCAATGTCATGTACATTGTCGTAGACCTTCTTCAGACTATCTATCTGGTCCTGGGAGAAGCCAGCCGCTTCCAGATCATCAAAACTCTTCACCTCCGGCTTGATTTTGCAAACGTCGTTGCGATATTTCGTGTATCCAGCAACACCTCGTTCACGTCCTCGCTGGATGTTAATGGAGATGAGATCAGACAAGTCGCCCGGTCCTCGGAAAAGGTTATGCTGTACGGATTCGGAAAAACGCCTGCATTGTAAAGGAAAATGAAACTATTCGTGACTTTTTTCTTTGCTATAAAAAGGTAAACCTCTGTTACAAGCGTTTGCAATGATGCATCGGCTATTTTCATTGCCGTTATAGTCAGGAAATTTACCCCAGCACTTTTCAAGCCCCCAGGTACGAGTGGAAGAACTATGAGACCCTCCTTAGTCAAATCGGTTTAGCCGCCATCATTCAATCCTCTTTTAGCATACACCGTCTTAGGCTTCTTCGTAGTTTTGCGCTATCTTTCTCCCTTGCCCCAGATTTAAGCTCCCCTAGTAGTTGTAAGCACACCTATATACATATATACATTTATTGCGCTCCCTGAAAATTGCTTTTCACTGGCAATATTGAAAAAAATGCAATTCAAATTCTCAAGAAAACAAAAGTATGGTAATTAATTAAAAAATCGTTACAACAAATATCGCGATGGAAATATAAAATATATAAGAGTTGTGTACAATATTTTGAAAATTTAATTTCAAAGCAGTTCACACACCCGGGGAGGGGGGGCACTCCCATATATGGGCTATATAGGTATGTGTCGCGGGATAAGGTATGGTTTTTGAGGTTCTCGATCCTTAAATAGGGTATCATTTTTGCTCCTTTTGGCATTGTGTTCCCGGTGTTATCCTTAGATAGGGTACCTATATTCTATCAGCTAAAATAAATGCCCAACTAAATGTAACAAAAAAAAATGGTCTGTTTAAACTATAAACTATCAACTAGTAGCAGAGCGATTTTGTAAAGATTTGTGTTTTGCCGTGTGCGGTTAGCCGTTGTTTGGATCGTCACCCAACGCTTCTCCTCTCCTTGAATAGGGTGTCATTTTTCAGGTTTGGGCCTTAAAAAGGGTATCAATTTTCGTTTTCTTTATCCTTTAATAGGGTCAGAGTTTAAGAACCTTCGCGGCACATCCCTATCCGAAATTTATGGGAGTACCCCCCCTCCCCCCCCCCCCCCCCCCCGGGTTCACACAGTCTTTTTTAAAAAGTCTTGCTATAGATCTTAAATCCACAGGAAGCGAGTTCTAAATTTTTGCGTTCCGCAAAGCATACGACCTTTGGCCAGTGGAAAGCCGACCGTGTGGAAGATTGAGATCATTATTATAATATAGGATCGCAGGTCCAAAATAGACAACTTAGATCTGTTTACCTATATACAAATTTATCATTCAAATTATCGGGCACCCGATGGTGAAGGCATTTATGCACCATGGCGGCAATATTTTATAGCAGTTTCCTACCGAAGCCTTTTACGAAATTCGGCGCACAGGGGCTTCCCGATCATTATATTTGTGCTGAGAAGTTCTGGGAAGACTGGAAAAAGATAGGTGAGAGGGGCCCGATACTTATAGCGTTCAATTTTTAATGAATTCAGTTAGAATTGACCAGACATTTTGGCTGGTCGTTCTTTGATTCATGAAACTGTCCAGTGCAATAATTGCTAACGTTTTCTAGGAAGAATAACGTATACGACCGGGCAATTGCAACTATAAACGTGGACAGGGAAACGAGAAAAGAACTCGTGATATGATCTACATGGTGAGACGTGCTCACAGCTCGAAGACGCTTACATCCAGGGCTATACACGGTCTAACATACTTCATGTAAGACAAACGAAGTTCCTTTCCGCTTACCCATCAGCTTTGGCTGCGGGATCTTTCATCAAACCTCTATAAATGGAATCAATACCCCCATTACATTTATCGTACAAGTAGGTTGGGTTGCCGAAGTCGAGTACTGGGATAGGCATGAACTCTGTTTTTTCTTTGCTGTCGCATTTGTGCTCCAATCCATCTTGGCTGAAGCGTCTGAACTGTTCTTGAACCAAGCTGTGCCCAAATCGGTAGGCAGCAACAGAGAAGACATTTGACATTTGAGCGTTCACATCCTTGTCGTAGCCCTTAAAATACTCCGTTCCCTTTAGCAGCTTGAGGCCAAAGTCCTGGATCTAAGTAAGAAATAGGATGAAAAGTAAAGGTTGAATTTTTTCACTGGGCCGATGCAGTTTCGATTCAATAGCATGAAGCAACTGGGAGTATCGCTACTCTCCTTGAAATGATGATGGTCCATCGCAGGTAATATTAATAATCAACATTATGTCATGTCGCCCTCAAAGTTTGCCACTACCCATTGCTCCTGGTAGCGGGAGGGGGAGGGAGGGGAGGTGTCATTGTATACGATACTAGTGTCTTGTCCAAGAACACAACACAGTGACTAAGGACAACGTCGCGTTCATCAAAATCTCTCTCTTAAACCAAACATGAAATGGTATCATTACGTAAATTCAGATTAAAAAAGGCCTTTAAAAACTAACTGGAGAGCTCCCTTTTTAGGCTTGCCTAAATCTATTTTACTCCAGGGCATAGCGAGGTCCTGCCACTTTAAATTGTCTTATCAAGGACACAACACAGCAACTCCAGTGAGAGACCTGGGGGGTGGGGGACTCCCCTATAAAAATGACAGGGTGCTCGTCGTACCTTTTATAGGTCAAAAGTTGTCGATTGGTACCGCTTAGGGTGTTACATATAAAATGGCTACCATTAGAATCATCGCGGTACCTTTTAGGGTATTGAGCCACCATATAACAGACAGATAGACAAACTATGTGGGAGTCCGCTTATTTGTATTTTCATCTATGTAAAATATAGAAAAGTCCTGGTACCTCTAAGGGGTGAAGAGTATTGGGGTCAGGCCAACTAGTCGAGATTCTGGAATCTTTCAGGGGTTCTTTTTAAAAAGTTTCGACGAGTATCCCCGTCATTTTTATAGGGGAGTACCCCTGGGAGCGCCGCTCCAAACCGAAACGTTCGATCCGGAATCCAACGCACTAACCATTAGCTAGTCCACTGCATCTCCCGGAAATGAAAGAAAGAGAATCTTCATAGCCCACTGATTTGCCGTGCATGGGTTGTTATTTCCAAATAAAGCAACGACTTAGAGGGTTCATTTCTAGCTAATCCCGTCTCCATTTTCATTCCTAATCGAGCGCTACTGGTTTTACAGGTTCACGCTCTCTGGAGTTTCATACTCGGTAAAATAAATTATAACAAGGGAAAGCCTAAATGCAGGCTAAGTTTTTTCTAGATATTTTCATTTAGAGGAATGGGGAATGTCTGCTGCAATATCTGCTCGTAACACGTTCTTTGATTTGACGCCGTTTACAGGCAAGTTGCATCACAGCATAAATGTTTACACCTAGATAAAAGCTTGTAACCTTTAAACCTACCGTTTTCTTGCTCAGGATCAAGGTCAGAAACTCATTGTATGTTATGACTTGAAGTGCGGCCCCAATGATTTTTCTCGTTTCTTGGTAAATCCTCTCTCCGTCCCAGGGGAAGTTCTGACCGAAAAACCTCGCAATTCGGTTGTGCTCACGAACCATGAGCGTATGCATTGTCATGAGACCTGTTGGGTCAAACAATCATTCTAAGTATAGCAAAACGTAACCCAAACTAGCAAATTTGTATTCGATCTGTTCATCAGCTTCCATGTAGAAATTATCTGACTCCGACATGTCCGAGTTTGCATCTTGTTGTGCCAACTGCTTCCTCCCTTCAGTGAGTTTTTCCTAAAATGACTATTCCAACTTTGTAACATTACAACAAAACAGCACAAAAGGGCAGTTTTAATGGCAATAAATTGACTGAGCCTGTTCTTACTATGGAAAAAACTCACCCATGCATTATTTTCTGCTCCCAAAGGAAACGGGAAAGAAGAACAAAGCTGAAATACATGTATAGGACATTCATATCCCAAAGGAGAAAGAAGATTTCAGCAGGCGATCGAAATGCAACTTCAGTTCTGAAATAGGGCACAGATTTCAGAGCTCAGATGTGAGATAGGATATGGAAAGTCATAAGGTATACTGCATGAGGAAAACCCTCCCCTCCCAGGACTTTGTACTATCGTTACCTTGATTCTCATTTGTTCGTTCATCTCCCGCCTCAAAACAAGGTCTTAATGGGTCCTTTGACACACAAAACACGTCAGCCGGCTGTGCAGGCAACAGATTCGCCATGGGACAGCCATGTGGGTGCTTCATAACTCTCATAAGGCCGTCAGCGGCTCGAAGTTCTAAAGCCAGCTCTTCGGTTGAACCATAGACGTTCGATCCGTCGACGTAGGCTGTTATTACGTTACTGTGCTCCCGGCATCCCAGTTTGCAGTCGACTGATGGCTTGTGCGGCGCATCTCTCTCCACCTCCATGAAGTGAACACCCCTGGACCTAAACACGACGTCATTAAATGGAACTTGAATGTTGATACACTCCGGGTTAGGGTTTTCGGGCTCGCAGTTAAGACCCTGTGCCTCTGCCAGAGTAATATCATGGTCCATGAACTGTCCCCAGTTCATAGTCAAGTGAGCCAGGATCTTGGAGTCAGGATTTGAGCGGTCTTCATTGCTTCCATGGACAAAACGACTTACGTCTCTCGCGTTCGGCAACTCTTTTCCACTTTTCGCTGTGCGAAGTGTCGAGACACAGTCTCCATAATCAGCTGGCAAAAGGCGCAAGAACACATCTCCGACAGATCCCCAAAGAGGATTATCAAGATTGTTACATCTTCCATCGATTCTTCGGTATGGAGCAACGTCTCCAGGCTTGCATTTCACTTCTTCTTCAACGTAGTGAAAACTTTTCGCAATTTCGAGTACCTTCTGCTTGCACTGCCGGACTTTCTTTTTACTAAAAGTGGAGGATACAAAGGTTGCTGACGTTAATTAAGCTTGGCTCCATTTTGCCCAAATTTTAGCGAACCACAATAGCCCAATTCCGACATATTAAAATTGTAACTTGGCTCCGAGGCTTGGCGGAATAAAAAAACAAAGGTCAAAACAAAGTATATCACATCGAGGTCTTACCAGCCGCTGTTCGGGGAATGAGCCCGTGCTACTCTCCATCTCTCGGCGAGGAACAAAGATCGGACTCGAGTGAGCGGCGGAAATCTAGCCTAGGTCTAGAGGTGAACAGATTTTTTCTTTTGTTTTATTCCCCCAAGCCTCATAGCCAAGTTAGGATTTTAATATATCGGAAGTGGCCTACTATTCCAACCCTTAAACCCCTAAAAAATCTAGCTCGATTAAAATCTCCTAGACATTCCATTCTGTAAATTATATTAGTAATTCGACGTCCTTTAGAGTTATACATGGTCACATGAAGACGTTTATAAGTATTTGAAAGAGATTTTTTTTAGAAATGTTTAATGCGAAAATTATGACATTTAAGACGAAGCACTATGAAAGCCTCATCGAAAACAAACGTATATATAAAGGTATTCCTGTACAGACACTGTTTTGATATGATACGATAGAATCTTCATTTCTAAAACCGCCAAAGGGAGCGATAGTTGGCTAGAGAAATTGGGAATTCGCGAACATCGGGTGTTTAAATTACATTGTTTGACTTTGTAAAGCAAATCCAAGGAAACGACTTTTGGTTCAAGAGAGATTTCACTGTATGCTACTATTGTGGTAGTTTGCTTTTATACTCACTCGCTTAAACTTGGGTCGATGCTCAATTTCCCAATAATCTCGGCTTTTTCACAAATTTTTCTTAAGACACACGCGCTGCAGATTTCACTTCGTCTTGCCTCCAGCCACGAGAGGTCATCTATGATAGATTTTTTTCCATGCTGCAGAATCTGGTAGAGTTTCCTCAGCGCCTTAGCGTACTCTTCATGCTTTTCCTTTACCTCCTTTTCAAGTACTTTTGTTTTGCCTTCCAACTTGCATGCAGCCACTATAAGCTTGTACTCATTTTCGACGTCGACGCTAACGTCTTCCGCTTTTTCATTGAGCGCATGCCTGACATTCAAGTCATCCAACTTGTTCATTTCATCGGTCATCTCTTCCAATGTCTCCTTTTCCGTTTCGGATGGGTATGGGTCATCAATGACGAATGATGACGTCAGCCCAATGCCCAGGACTAACACAATAGCCAAACCATTAAGGAAACGGCCCGTCATGCTGACTAAAGAAGACATATATGCGTAAGTAAAATAGCTGGGAACTAGCTGACGTTCAAATTGTAAAAATTAACATTGTTTTTTTTTTTCAAAAAAAAAAGAGAAGAGCATAAAAATTCTGCTCAATAGCGTTCATTTGTACCACCACAGTTTCATCTTGACCTCAAAGTTATGCAATAAGCAGCTACACACATTCGAAAATATGCTTAGTGGTGCAATACTAAAAATGCTCCACGATAGAATATTGCTCTCAACAACTTTTATGGAAAATCCCATCTTAATGTTTCATCCACAGACACGTTTTACAGTGGCGAATACAGATTTGTTTGGGGGGGGGGATGTATTAAGTGGGTAGCAAGCCCCCCTAAGTCGGCACCACAAAATAAAACTAAACACATTAAAATAGACAAAAAGGACGGTTCTAGGTAAAATAAGATAACATTTTTGCTTCATCCACTCCCTTCCCCCTTAGAATATTCTGGATCCCCCCCCCCCCCCCCGGTGTCATATACAAGTACTGCAGATAAAGTTAACGTTGAAACACTTTGTTTTACAGTATAATAAAACTAAAATTGTCACATGAAAGGGTTTTACAGCCCTCTGTTAGAAAGTAAACTCTTGACGGTTTTACATGCATTCGCGCTTTCATTCGAATGGACAACGAGGTTTTGCATACACTACACACTAAAGAGTTATAATCACTTTACGACACAAATAATATCATAATACACGAAAGTACAGCTCAATAGCTTTCACTTGAATGATCACACACAGGTTTCATCCACAGACTTAAAAGTTAGAACCTCCCTGTTCATCACAATAAACAGTACCACATGAAAGTACTGCGCAGCAGCTTTCATTTCAAGTGTAACACACTAGGGCTTCATCCACAGACTGAAAAGTTAGAACCACCTTGAACAGCATAATAAACAGTACCATATGAAAGTACTGCTCAATAGCTTTCATTTGAATGGTCACACACTAGGGTTTCATCAACAGACTAAAAGATAGAACCACCTTGTAGAGCGTAATAAACAGTACCACATGAAAGTACTGCTCAATAGCTTTCATTTGAATGGTCACACACTAGGGTTTCATCAACAGACTAAAAGATAGAACCACCTTGTAGAGCGTAATAAACAGTACCACATGAAAGTACTGCTCAATAGCTTTCATTTGAATGGTCACACACTAGGGTTTCATCCATAGAGTTAGACCGCAGCAAGCATCCCGTTTTTTGTTCCCGAAATCCTACGCGCGATGGGAACTGAGTTAAAATTAAATAATGATAAAAAGCCACACTGACGATCCATAAATTAAACTGATGATACTTTAAGTGCCTAGCTCTGCTGGACTAGCAACTTCACACATCGAGAACGAACGACGTTTTTTAAGCTAGTAGGCTTGATTGATATCGGTGTTACCATAGCAACAGTGACAACGTCAAGTAGTTTCCATATCACTGGCCAATTTTCTTCACATCTAGACCTAAACTCTTGAAACGACCCAATTTAATTTATGAGGCAAAAAACCTTTTCCGAAAATTTATTTGAGTAATATACTGTATATTAGTATCCTTGCGAACGACTACATAGTTATGCCAGTGGTATGCGATGGTGTAGGTTTTCTTTTTACCGTCTTTGAGGTCAAGCAACATAATATTCTCCTTGGTTACGCGAACAGGCCACGCGCTCAACGATACGATCGCGAAACGATACGATACGATTCGTTACGATACGATAATTGTATTCAGACACGACATTTTTATCAGCCATTTTAAAATTGTCATCAACCATAACAAGCCAGTGACGATTGAAGTGTACTCGTTTCGACACTAATCGTAGCTACGGTTATTCCATATTTTATAGCATTTTATACAAAGGATTTAATTTGCTAAACATTTAGTCGCCCGCCTTTCTTGCTGGGTTTTATGTTTCTTTTCATCCGTGGTGAGTAAAAAGATTATGGTAATTGGGCGGTGTCCCTTTATGACGCATGTTCTTGGTTCACTGATTAAATTTCAGTTCTCCTGACTGATTTACATACATTGCTCTCAATGCTTGTCTTGAGAATTTGGTCATTTATCAAGGCAGCATTCATTTGTGATGACGTTTTCAATTCTCATCACTTGTGCGCGTGACAATGATAAGGGCTTGTGTAACGGAGTTTTCAACAGCCAAAAATATTATTTTGTGTCGTAGGAAACCTAAAAACAATGGTACATTTTTGTTAACAGTTGCTATGTTGGAGCACTGTAACAGCTAACAAGCGCCTTTGACTGCAGTTGTCTTGGATGAAAATGGATTACAACATGAAAAATTGAGTTGTTTCCGTGCGTATTCAAAGAATCGATATTTATAGCTGTGGTTTGATTTCTCTACGCAACTAAGGTCAGATGAAGGTGGACAGAGGCCACCGAAAATTTAGTGTTGAAAACCTACAATAGATCGGATGAATCATTCTAGTGAAAATAAGGTCAGTAAGGTTAGATCTTTCTTTGGATGTTGTATTTTTAATGGGTTAAGTCGCCTACCACTAATTTCAGACATGTTTAAAATTCCCGTGACATTGCTCCTTTAAGACTCTTTAACGAGAAGCAAGTTGCTAAGAACTTTTGGTAATTTCAGGGTTCTAAATTTAGCCAGGTTCTGGTCATTACGAAAACAAAGAAAGTCATTCCTCGATCGAGTGAAAGTCTCATCTCGGCTGTAAGACATTCAGAAAAGTTTGCTTTAGC
This sequence comes from Meandrina meandrites, assembly GCA_963693305.1. NCBI lineage: Eukaryota > Metazoa > Cnidaria > Anthozoa > Scleractinia > Meandrinidae > Meandrina > Meandrina meandrites. The sequence continues at coordinate 24,027,940 of OY855913.1, forward strand.
TCGCACGTGGTCTCTAACGGGCTTGTGAATATTTTGCTCTCAATTGCAAACTGACGTCATTGCGAGCTAATTATTTTCTCTAACTTGGTTTGTTTTCTGAAAACAGTCGTCAGCAGCAGGTATTTAGAGCAAATCAAGCACGTTTTGAAGCTTTACAGAAAAAAAAAAACGGATTTTTTAAGTATACATGGATTCCGGTTGTTTTCCACGTCGAATTTGGATTTTGAATTCCTTCTCCCAAAATCATGAAAACGTCGATCTCCCGCCAGCCCTTGTGATCTTAACAACAGCCGGGTGTTTTTCTATTCCTACTGACGTAACCATAACGTTGATCAGAATTAAGGTTGAAACAAGTGCGATATCAGCGTTTGTGTCTATTAGAGACCTAATGTGGCTTTGTGTGTTTAAGCACTTAGAACTATTGTTTTCTTCCAGTAAACAGGAAAAATTTTTTGCATAATCAAGATTGGTTTTATTCATGTTTGATGTATTGTGAATTGTTCGCTGTTCATTTTTCTGCTGGTCCCAAGGGAGCAAAATGCATAAAAAAAACAAGTCTAAGAAACCTCAAGCTGTTTAATACCGTTGTATATGAATAACGAAAAGTACTTAAGAACGGTTGCTCTGTTTCTTAAAACGTTCCACACGACTTATTGTCGGTTCGCTATTGAATTAGTTAGACTCGAAAGCGGAATTTCTTTTCTTAGCTAGCTCTGAAGCCTGGATCCTGCCTTGAATGTTCATGATTAAATAACATCTCTGTAACACTTCAATGCCACTAGAAGCAAATAAACAGTTGACGGAACAAAACAGAGAATATTATCCTAGTGAACTAGGCCTGCATGTTATGTTGATGTACCAATAAATTCTCCGAACTTAGCATAAAAAAGAAGTATGGTTATTAGGTAAAGAGAATTTCTATGCTGTGCTTGCTGTCACAATGGCTCTCTGTTATGGTGAATTGAGAAGAGAACGAAACATGGAAAGATTATTTCTTAGTTTGCTTTTGCGCTGAAAATCAAGTGTAATTCAAAAGCGCTTTTCAAGCAAAATTCCGTTCCAATAAAAGAAAGGCCTCAAACTACCACTAATTAACAGAGCTATGTACAAAAATATTTCCACGAGACGAATCGTTACGATTTAGGATCTGTCATAGATTAAGAGCTACAAACTTTACAAGGGATGCACAATCCGTGACGGAGTAGCCACTTTAAATATTACCTCAGATGCAAAGCTCTGAAAACTAGAAAAACGTCGAAAAGAAATTGCGTTTTTGCATGTGTACATATTAATTATTATCAGTAAAAGATTACAGTGTAATTCTTTATGTTTGAAAGCGCAGTGAACGAAATTTGTTTTAGTGGATTCTATCGGTAACTTATGGCGAGATTAAATAACGTCTTTTTACAGGCTAGCACCAAGGAAAAATTCGAAATGAAATGTGCGCATATTAATTGTTATTATTTATACTAAAGGATTACCGTGTAATTATTTATGTTTTGAAGTGCAGGGACGAAATTTTCTTTAGCGGAGCTTTGGAAGCTCCATGTACGTAGGTAGTTTACATCGTTATAAACAAGCAGAAAAACGTAGTGAAATTAGGTTGTAGAGCTTTAGCGTACGAATCTTTAACTTGAAAGATGTCTAATTAACTGACTGGGCGTTTACTAATAAGAGCTCTGGTTCATTCTTACCTGCAAAGTGAGCCGTTGAAGAGAATACTGCACAAGTCTGCTCTTGCTGAAATCCACTCTTCAACTTAAGCCCAACTAGTTTAAATTGCTGGTTTTATACCGACAACCCGGAACTTTTCTGGAGTCCATTATCAGCGCTTTTGTGTTGTGACTATTCACACAATAAAACTCATTTGAATTATTCAATTAATCGTGGGCGAAACAAGTCACCGCTGAAGGACATACGCACGCAAATTGTGTCAAGAGGTCCCCGAACACACTGTGCAAATATTAAAGAAACGCACTTCCTTAGTTTAACGGTTTCCTTGAAACTATCACAAATTAAGTGTAATACGATTTGTAAGACGTAGTGTAAATGTTTGGGAGGGAGTCTAATAGGTTGTTTTTCATGTTATTTGTCTATTTTGTGGTCGTCATCCATGGATAGTTTTTCCGGGGTGAAGGTGTATTGTTGACGTACAGAGCTAGTTTGAGAAACCGTTGGATGCCGCAAATTCAACCAAATATTTTGATTTTTTCAATAATCCAAATTATTGACATCTGCACCTTTCAAGTTTGCCGTTGTTTCGAGAATGAATTCGGTAGAACAGTTTGCCTTCATTGGCATACCACGGCAATAGCAATTTCGTGTCCAAAACCCGCAAGTTGAGCATTGTTTGGGATTCTAAAAAGAGCTTAATAGCTGAAGAGAGATCTTTGTTTGGACGTTTCGGGTGAGTGACACTTGCGTAAATGAGCAGCAAAAAAGGAAAAAACCTATAATTTTTAAATTACTTTAGCTTGGAGCATATGTATTTTAATTTCTTGTAAAAATCGAAACGGAATTTGTTACTTTAAAAATAATCACGACTTTTGTAAGAAAGTCGAATAAAGGATGTCTGAAAAAGTTTTACGTTGCAAATAATTTTTGTTTTGTAATAGATTTTGTTTTATTGGAACGAATATCAATAATGATCTGTTGTAGTGCTAAAACAGAATGCGCATTGTTTTGATCGCAGCAAGAGCTTAGAAGCGTCCAGTCAACAGACAAAGAATACTCGTTTATTTTCTTGAGTAAGCCAATTTAAACTTGTATGTTTTCAAAATGAGTTTTGCTACATGCAATCGTTATCTCGTCATTGCTGTGTACTTTAAAATTTTAAAAGTCCAATTATTTTAATTAACGGAATAGTAAATGAGGTTAACACGATGCATTGTGCGAAAAGCAGTAATTTTCTTCATAAATCTCTACAAACCGCGAAAAAATGGCTAACAAAGCGAGGAATGGAGTTTGTAACACTTAACTCGAAACAGAACTTGGAAACTGTGTTGTATTCTCTCCCTCCCGACCCCTCTGAGAAAAGTTAGTCTCAAGATCAAATTTGAAGAATAGGAAATGAAATGGATTAAATGATAACCAAGGAAAAGTGGAATGTTTCAATATGCGATAGCACTACTGGGAACTCTTAGTTTATAATCGTTCTATCGTTGCGTTGAACTTTATAACAATGTGGCTATTTGATCCATTAGTACACCATTGGGTGTCCGGAATTTTTTCCTGTTTCGGGAACAAGTAATATCAGCTCCGGCAATGTGATATTCGCCTTGCTTACTATAGGTTTCACATTGAGCAAAAAGCTGCCCGGAGTGAATTTATAAAACACTGATGTTTTAAATTGTTGGAAATGGGGCAAGTATTAAATTGTCCAAACCCCGAACATGTCCACCTGTATAATTCAGAAATTTAAAAAATGTGTTCTTTCATATGCATATTTCATCATTATTGCTATAATTAGACAATATAGCTCTATGCTGTATGCTAATAGTAAAGATGTTTCAGTCCTAATTCTTGTACTGAGAAGATTTTTCGGCATTAGAAAAACGTACCGTTTCTCTGTAAGGACTTCTTTAAAGTAATACAGTGGATAGAGGTTGTCACTGCTTTAGAGGTTTTTCGCGTGCTGCAAAGCGGAATTAGATCATTTGCCGCACTTGAGCATCAATTGAAACTTTCCGCATTCACCAGGTGACAAACAAACACAAAACGCTGAAAAAACAGTATTATAACATGTGTTACAAAAGCTTACCGGTTAATATGGCAAAAAAAACTTACATAACCACACAAAGTGTACTGTGATATTATTATTAAAATCTGGATATAATTGTCAAGGCATAGGTCATGTGTTTATAAAAACCTCTTTTGATCTACAGACATGTTCTTTATCGTTTCTTTTTTCCGCTTTCGTCTAAAACTGATGCCTCAGGGCGTGATTAAGTAAGGCGACAAGAATAACGTGCAATACAAATGAAAACTTAACCTGTCCTGCAATTATCAGAATAAAACTATATTCGAAGACATAAAAGTTATTGTTATAAGTTGTAAGTTAGAGATACTGAAAAATATTTTGTTGTTTGTTTGTGTTTGTGTTTGTGTTTGTGTTTGTGTTTGTGTTTGTTAGATGTTTGTTGTGCTGTTAGTATCCATGGTGGCTGCATGTGGTTTTATGCGGGTTCTCGGGCTATAAACCTCTTAGACCAAAAACCACGAAATGCTTATCCTAAATGAAAGTCGCGGAAGTCCTTTCATGTTGGTCTGTGGAGAGTTTGTGGGTCTTCATATTTAAGCCACGAACGTAAAACTACATATCGTGGGAAAGTAAAACATTGCCGATTATTTATTGTGCTTGTTGCTATGGCTCGCTAAAGGTACAAAGGTCAGTGATCTTATTTGATAAAATTGTCCCGTACTGATTGCGATATCTTTGTAACGGTACTATAGTTGGAGGAATTTATTTATATCAAGCCAACTTTCCTTGGGGATCACTTCCTTAATTCCCACAACATGAATGCGTGACACTGCAGAGAGAAATAAAAGACGCTATAACGCTTAGGGCTCGCACACCACGGCTGGAATTCTTGACCAATCACAAACAAGCTAGAATACAACCGTCGAATACAACCGTATTCGACGCGGCTCTAAATCAGAACTATTGACTGTTTTTTTTCCTCACATTATTATACTGGCCCTGACGATGACTAGCTATTGGCCAATGGATATTTTTTGCCCTTCTACCGTTGTACCAGCCTTGCAATCAATTAGGCTATTTGATTAAACGTGTTCTGTTTAAAAAAAAATGCCATTATGTTAACTTCGTCAACAAAAACTTACGTGGTACGTGACTTTAAGGATAAATAAGCGGATTTAACACATAAGCTTTAATTACTGCATGCGTAGGCCCAATCGCGATGTGTCGAGCTAATATCTTTTATAATCGCATAATTTACGTTCAACGATATTAACTCTGTGATTTGAGTGCACCTGTTCCCGGCAGAATTGACGCAATAATCTGTAGGCGGACTTATAACGTTATGCGTAGGACTGAATTTACGCTAAACGGTTTAAACTACGCATTTGATTTGATTGCATTAGTTCAGCTGTTAACTTGTTTTCTTTTTTAGATCAATAAACACGGGTATTTTAGAGGGTGTGCATGGGAGTGCTGGATTTTCAGCTATCAGTTAAAATTTAGGCCATTTCTCAGCTATCAGTTAACCCCATACACACCCTCATTTTAACTTTGACTGACATAATATCAACGCAACGACGCATATATCTGTAGCTATCATGTACAACCCAACGGCTACCAGTGGTTCTGTTGCTACTATATGATATATTTTTGTTTTGAATAGCACTATTACCTGTTGCAGGATTAATTTAAAATGTTTCTAGCTCAGTATCAACACCAGTTGGAACGATGCTAATGACATTCATGTTTTCTGAGTTTTTGCTACCTTGTCAAATCCGACATGTACGCGAGTTTGCGTCTAGTTTGTATAAAGCAAATGCTACGAAACCTTTTTACGTTTCATGAAGAAGTGAATTAAAAAAAAAAAAAACTGAGGTAAACTTGGTCTTCACAAACAAATATTTACCGAAACGACCGGTTGGTTGCCCACGGTGAATATGCTCATTGAATATGCTCAGTTTTAATGGGCGATCAATACCGCAATGTCGCTGAGTTACGTAACCTTTGTCAAAATCAAACGTATCAAATAAAGCGGGTTACTAAAAAGTTGCTGATTGCTGATTAAGATAATCATCAGCCACATTGGCAAAAGATAATAATTGTTGAACTAAGCTATAACGCTCTCTAAACAAAACAGTTTGCAGTATCAAGTGCTCAGAGTGATGGCTGTTCAAGCGCGAAGCTTGCAGTGAAATCTCTGATCGCGTGCAACTTGAATAATTCCCTTGTAACAGCAAATCTACTGAAGTTGATTATTGTCGTGATCAGCAGTTTTTTTTCCTCGTAAGTACGGACTAGCGACTGTTTCGGCTCTTTCTGTTATCGCAGTTCGTTTATCCAGCGAAGTATGAGGTGAGTTGTACTGAACTGATCAGTATTTCTCAATTTATTGTGAAAAAGATCTTGTTAAAAACGGTTGCCTTGGCGGCTGTTATATTTCGTGCCTTAAAAATCGTGCAGACCAGTTTAACACCAGTCTATGTTTTTTTCCCGCCAGATTATAAACTTTACCTACTTCACAGTGCACGGGACAGGAGTGTTGCAGCAAGCAAAGGCATAACGGTGGGGGGGGGGGGGGGGGGGGGGGGGAGGGAGTATGAAACTTTTGTAGCAGAATGTTGCGTAATGGAGACAGTAACTTGGTTAATGACGAATCACCTAAACTATGATGCATACCAGTTCTAACAGAATTTTTTTACGTAGTAGTGTTTCCTTTACCTGATCACAGTTGTTTCAGTGACGTTATTTCTACTCTGATATTATCTACGTCATTTCTCGTCCACTGTAGATAGTCTAAATACGTATGAAGTGCGTGAGGTTGTTTTACGTCACAGAGAGCACATCTTAGAAATTTTTAAAATTAGAATCCCTCTTAACCTTTCTCAATTATAACCTTTATTTAACTATTGCACGATTTTGAAAAAAAAAACGATTATAAAAAAAGATGATTATGTACAATCGTGACTGAGGGTCAGCCTCGAGTGGGTTCAAGTATGTATAACCAGCTTGACGACCGTTTTCCTGCCGTCTCGTAAATGTAGATCCGGCGCGCTGTGAATCCAACTTAGGACCCAATCATGTTGTTTCCTGTGTGACAGTTAGAAAATTCTTCTTTACACAAGTCCGTTTATATTGCAGTACAAATATCTCGAATACTAGTATTAGGTATCACTTTTTACGACTCTTGCAATATGTACTTATTTTGGCGAGCTCAGGGGTGCACAAGTAAAAATACAAACACAAATGAGGCCCTGTTAGGGGGGGGGGGGGGGGGGGTCCTGTTATCCCTTATCCCTTTAATTTGGAGCACAGTTATCCCTTATCCCTGAAAGTATCAACAGCGTTATCCCCTATAAATTATCCCTTAAACTAATCTTCTTATCCCTTATCCCTTGAATATTTTTCCCGTTATCCCTTATCCCCATAATTATTTTTCCTGTTATCCCTTATCCCCAAAACCCCTAACAGGGCCTCGCAAATACAAGGAGACAGAACTGTACAGCGATAAAATGCTTTAAACCAAAATGTCTAATAAGAGATTTTAATGGTCCTGTAACCAGGTGGTTGATTCATGATAGAAAATAAAAGCGTTACTCTGGCTTAAAAATGTGAAAATGTTAGCAAAATTTCGTTAAAGTTCTAACGTTTCGGCTAGAACTTCAGCCTTCATCAGGGGAAAGTGACAAGGAATTTGTAAAAAGCACGTTCTCATACTATGCAATTGTTGAAAAGTCATTCTCCTAAACTTGTCTGCTGTAAACAGCACAATACTCAAGAGACTTTGAAATATTTGTAATTGTCTCGCACAGTATTTGAATATTCCATTTTTTAATTAATGTCAATTCTGTGCAGTAGTTTCTGTGGAGAGTTGTAGGAAACATTATTTAGTAGCTTTTAGTTAATCCAAGTGATAAAGTTTAAATTCCATCGGAATTTAACACAAAAGAATTTGCATCAAAATAGATCTGCACTGGTTGCGTAGTTTTTTCTTTGTTTTTTTTTTTACTTGTTGACAAAGTTGCTTTAAATGTATCTTTTGTATTTTAAGGTCCTCTATTTAGAGAAAGGGAAAAATTATTAAGAAAGGCTCTCTAGTTTTTTCCGCTCTTCTATCGTGCGTGACGCTATTAAAGTCACTTAAAGACCTATAAATCACGGATAATTAACCTGCTTGCCGCGCCGTAGGGCTCTCGCCGACGACAAAAAATAACATAAATTGCCAAACAGTTGCTGGTACATTCGTCGATATTTCTCAATTCGTATTCTCACTAGCGTGCCCAAAATGTTTTTCCTTTTTAAAACACCTAAAGAAATTAAATTATTGCAAGCAAAGTATGCTTAAAAACTATGCATATCGACTGCATTTTAGAGCTAATTGCTTTGAACAAGAAGATGATACGCCGGCAATGCAGATAAACAAGCAAGCACCAACAACAACAACAACCTGCAACTTTTTTACGCTTTCATCAGGCTTCCCACCAGTTCACTGACCAGTTGCGACTGTCTGTCATGTTTAGCCCACTAAGCTTCTTCGTTTTCTTGTTTGAATCAAAACTAAATAGCAAAGAATTCTATGACGCTTCGACACTAGAGGTTCAGAAACAGTGACGTAATATCAGCTGTTCACTTCATGCATAATGACCTGACTGCCTCAGTCGTCAAAGGCGAAGGCCATAAACTGGCGAGGTTAATTTGAGCACAAAATCAACCTCAACCTCTTTTAATCGCGTCAAAGCTCACTTTGAGGTCAAAAACTATCGATCTTTTCGTGCATATAAAAACTCATAAATCACTGTTTAAATAAATGTGTCTAACCAATTTCCAAGTTTCAATGATGGCAGTGTCGCGATGGACCATTATGACCACTCGCTAACATCGGATATAAGAAAACGTTTTAATGCAAAAACAAGAACCTTTTCGCAACTCACGCTTTGTAAAGCGTCTCATGGCGCCCCAAGTGAATTGAGATCAATTGAAGTGGTCACATGCTGTTGCTTAAAAGAATTTGAAATTTTCAGCCCTTAAGTGGTCGCGGCCGCCTACGAGAAGTGGTTCGGTGATTTGACTGGGAAAAATTTTGTTTGTTTTTGAAAAGTTGTCGCTTACGTGGAGATGTGGTCGCACAGGAGCGTCTAACTATAGAGAAGAGGAACTTTTGCCGGTTTGTTTCATATATATGCTTTTTTAAATTAAATTGCCGCAGCTTGCTCTGAATGTTTACAACCTCTGGTATTGGTTAATGAAGTAATCTTATAAGCCATTGCCAGTGACTGACATGCAGTATAACATGGAAACGATACTGCTAATAGGCAGTGCACCGCAGTGTTGCCTTATACATCGGTGCAAATAAAACTGCTGGCATAAATATCTAATGGGTGGGATAAATAGCTTTACAGGGCATGCGCAAGACTTGAGAACAATACTTTTTTTCAATAGCACAACCCAAGGATCAATACAATTATTTAACGCCCACACTGTGTAAGTTGATTAACCGATACTGGCGTGGTTAAAACCTGAATAAATCCATGAAATAAGGTCCTGCATTTGTAGCGCACAATGCACTTTTGTGATGTTTGTGTGAGACTGTCCTGTGCTAATCCACTAAACCGATTAAGCCCTAAGGTGTAAACTTTGATAATCAATTAATTAATTAATATCAATTAATTTATTATTCTTGCAAAGCTGGTAAGGGGTGGGGAGTATCTAAATGTGTGCAGCAGGTAAAAAGTGGAGTGTATGTACGTTACTTATGTGAAGAACACAAAAACTATATATTTGTTTCGGCAGGCCCTTTGGTCTCCATGTGGTACCATTCTTCCTAGAGCAGGAAACTTTGCGCTAAACTCAGCGCAGAAGATAAATCTATGAGGCGCTTGAACTTACGAACGTCGCGAGCTTTTCTCTCCGGTACGATTCTTGTAGACTCCGTGGTGCCAAGTTAAAACCGCAAATTAAATTAGACTTTTAGGCGTCACATGGCTCTTGATATGTTACATTTCATAAACTGAGAAAAAGACATTGCTTCGATCAAGACCTCAATAGTAGATGAAATTATTAACTTGGTAGAATGCTTGAGCTACAATAAACTTCAATTACATTCCCCACGCCGTTGTAAAAAGTTGATCATTGTAGCCGGGAAGCGAAGGTCTAGAATACAGGCCGATTTCAGCACAAGTAGAATCGACTCCTTGCCAGATTTTAGAAATACAACGTTTCTAGGAAAAAATACCAAAAGTTGCGTGGCTATAACGACCTTTAACAACCGTTAAACCGCTGTCAGCTGAAAGTGGCTATAAAAAGCCCACTCGTAGTTTATGATATCTAACAATTTCTGTTACGGCAAATGCGCGTAACCCGCGGGGATTGCCGCCTAACCAACGGCTGATATCGCTGTCTGACCCTGTCTTTTTCGCAGTGTAGGACGAACAGCCGCCGAATCTTCAAGTTTTCCCAGTACTTCTAAATCCTCTAAAACAAAGAAACGATGGGTATGATTTTTTTCTTTTCCATTCTAAGTTCATTTTTACCGCATCTTATTAGATGCCTTTGTCATGGTTTAGCTATCGGGGATGTAAATATCATTGGCGTTTATTCTTTTACAAGAAAGTGTATTGTCCGAGGGCCGTACTGAGCCGGAGTTCCATCGGCCTAGACAAAATAAACTAGGGAGGTAAATCCGTGCGCTTTTTGGAGGGAGGGGGGGGGGGGGGGGACCAGGGACATGGGGGCTCACCTGGATAGCGAATGGCCGGTACCAAGAAAATGCTGGCCTTTGAAACTGTTCCGATCTCCAAATTTCTTGCTTCTCGGCTCAAAGTTCTTACTATATGCTCAGGTTATTACAGTTCCTCTCTTTTGTAACTCTCTGGCATAGGTTTGGCTCGCACTCTTTTATGTGGATCAAACCCGAACTGTCAATCAGTTGTCAAATCTGTCAAATTCTAAAATCAAGGTTTATGTAAACTCACGCGCGGTGTACTATTCACACAAGTGCGCCTGCGCAGAAGTTCACCTCAAGCATGCACCTTCGTAGAATTTACTTTACAGAAATTCTTTTTATTCCCGAATTTTCGCTATCAAGCATAGGGTGTATGATCCAAATAAAACAGCACTAGCAATATAAAAATTATACAGAACAATTTTACAGAATAAAATTAAAGAGTAGTGCTTAAGTCTCTGATAAAAGTTGTTGTTAACGATTTCGTACAACGGAGGTGTTACAAGAATTAAGTTACGAAACCTTAACTTCGTGAGCGTGACTTCCAGCTAAAACTATCCATCTCATTAAATGTTTGTGCTCTTGGTACAAACATGTCTTGAGGCATCATTACTTTACTTTGCACCTCTATGCGAAGTGTTAATGGAATACATAAGTAAAAATATTACAACTAAAAACATCCGAAAAGTCAGCAAAACGAGTAAAGTTTGAAAGAAAAATTACACATAATTTTACTAGTGTGTCGTGAAGTCCAAAACAGATATTTTCCAAAAGAGCGGTTATAAAAAGTAGTTTTTAATTTTTATCTTATTATTTCCAACGACACCCGTGAGTACACAAACAAATTTCGTAGGTAACGCAGCTGGAAATAGAAAATATGTCGAAACAGCAATGATTCTCAAGTAATACAAATGAACCACGTTTTACCGAGAAATCGGTTGATAGGCTCTAAGTAAGATTTACATTCACAATAACCAAGTTACAACGCAATATTTCCAGTGCAACAAATAGCCAAGTAATTTACATATATTTCGTTGAAGAATTGATTCCTTGGAAACGCAACATCTGTGTGTAAGTGACAACGGCAAGAGAATACAACATTTGATCGGTTAAACCCTAAGAGCAAGTCAGTACGGTTTTGTGTCCCAAGCAGCTAAAATATTTCAATATTATATTTTGAACGACCCAACAACTAACTCCCACATTAAAATCACTTTTTAATCAATTATAATTATAAGTATTATGTATTTTAAGTCCTGATGATTTTACCGTGTTGAAATAAAGTTACATCATAAACTACGAATAAATATCACAAGAGAATTTCTTTCTTGCTTGCATCTTTATTGTTTTACACTGTTCAAGCACGAAGCTTGCAGTGAAATCTCTGATCGGCGCTACTTGAATAAAACCCTTGTAACAGCAAATCTTCTGAAGTTGAGTATTGAATATTGAATATATTATCAATAGTTTTCTTTCCTCGTAAGTACGGACTAGCTACTGTTTCGGCTCTTTCTGTTATCGCAGTTCTTTTGTTCAGCGAAGTATGAAGTGAGCTTGTACTGAACTGATCAGTATTTGCTCAATTTATTGTGAAAAAGATCTTGTTAAAAACAATTGCCTTGGCGGCTGTTAGATTTTGTGCTCTTAAAATTGTGCAGCCCAGTTTAACACCAGTCTAGGTTTTACCCGCGTGGTTATAAACTTTACCTACTTCACAGTGCACGGGGCAAGAGTGTTGCAGCAACCAAAGTCACAACTGGGGAGGGGGGGGGGGGGGGGGATATGAAACTTGTGTAGCAGAATGTGTAGCAGAATGTTGTATAATGGAGACAATATCTTGGTTAATGATGAATCACCTAAGCTATGACGCAAACCAGTTCTAATAGAAATTTTACGTAGTAGTGTTTCCTTTATCTGATCACAGTTGTTTCAGTGACGTTATTTCTACTCTGATATTCTCTACGTCATTTCTTGTCCACTGTAGATGGCCTAAACACATATGTAGTGCGTGAGGGTGTTTTACATCACAGAGAGCACATCTTAAAATTGGAATCCCTCTTAACCTTTCTCACTTATAACCTTTATTTAACTATTACACAATTTTAAAATTTTCTTATTGTTAAATGGATATTTGTACATTGTAAAGAAAGATGATTATGTACAATCGTGACTGACGGTCAGCCTCGAGTGGGTTTAAATAGGTATGACCCAGCTTGATGACCGTTTTTCTGCCTTCTCGTCAAAGCAGATCCGGCGCGCTTTGAATCCAACCTAGGACTCAATCATGATGTTTCCTGTGTGATAGTTAGAGCGCTAACACATTTTCTTTTCTTCTTTGAAGTCACGTATTTATCTCGTTCACTCAATTAAAATTCTTCTTTACACAAGTCCGTTTATATTGCAGTACAAATATCTCGAATACTAGTATTAGACATCATTTTTTACTACTCTTGCAATATGTACTGATTTCGGCAAGCGCAGGGGGTACAGAAGTAAAAATACAAACACAAATACCAGGAGAAAGAACTGTACAGCGATAAAATGCTTTATGTCTAATAAGGTATAATCCATTTTTTTTCTCTTTGTTGAAAAGTCATTCACCTAAACTGGTCTGCTTAAGGCACAATACTCAAGAGACTTGCAGTAGTTTCTGTGGAGAGTTGTAGGAAACATTTTAGCAAATCCAAGTGATGAAAATTCTTTTTCCTTTTAAAAACACTCGACCACTAAGTGAGTCTTTCTGAAGAAATACAGGATGATAAATTTTTGCATTAAGAAATTCGGAAAAAACCCGAGCTCCAGATGGGATTTGAACCCACGACCCTCCGTGATCTAGTCATCTCTGTGATCTTTTAAAAACACTTAACGAAATTAAATTCTTGCACATAAACTATGCTTTAAAACGATGGATATCGACTGGATTTTTGAGGTAATTGCCTTCCTGGGGAGGGGGGGGGGGGGGGGGGAGAGGCATTTCCAAAAATGAGCTATATAGGTATGTGCCGCTGGGAAGGGTATGGTTTTCAAGCAGTTTAGTCTAGAAATCAGAGAGTTTTGGCCTAGAATAGGGTATCATTGGCCGAAAACACAGATCAGTGGTATGAAAAATTAAGTCCAGAAAAGTAACAGAAACTCGGAAGAGAAAGAGGCTTTCCTAAACGTTAAAAAAATCATCGTAGCAACGTTGTTGACATATGGTATTCCATTAAAACCCCTAATAGTGATACAGTTCGAAAAAGAGCACGGCTGGGATAGGGTAGGGATTTCCGGTGTCTAGTCTAGTATAGGGTTGCTCACCCCCTGCACCCTACCCCTAGCTCCACCCCTGGTACACTGGGCAGAATTAAATGCACCGGAAGTGCTGGCTGTTCAAGCGTCAAGCTTGCATTTAAATCTCTGATCGTGCGCTGCGTGAATAAAACCTTTGTATCAGGGAATCTACTGAAGTTGAATATTGTCGTGATCAGTAGCTAGTTTTCTTTTCTAGTTGTCCTTATTCAGTCTGCGTTATAACATGTTCGGGTGAGAGCTGTGAGAATGCAGAGTGCGAGAGTGCTTTCTTGTTTTTCACACTTGCGAACAACGATATATTAGCACAAAAATGTCATTCATCTTAGTGATTTATTTGTCTCAATTTTGAAACTTAACAGGGATTGCTTTAGTTATCAACCTTCCATTTAGTTAGATCCATTCTCGGCAAACTCTCACAGGCCACTGGCATAGAATTCACTGACAAAACTTTCGCTGGAATTTCCTTTATGTTGTCGCTGTTGTCACAAAGTATACGAGCCAGCGATACCTTCCTCAGCTCGTTCGGCTGATCATCGCTGAACCCGGTCTCACTTTCGTTCTCGAACCAAAACCGGTCGCCACTGCGCAGGCGCTGGAACTGTTCGGCAATCAGACAAGCAAATGTTGGTCCCAAGGCACCCGCACCCACGTGCTTTTCCAAGATCCCTCCAACGTACAAGTCGACATCATCCGGGTGCTTGTAGATACCCGCCATTTTACGAACAACGGCTGAGCGAATTTCCGTTTTGAACTGATCAAAAGAGGTTGCTTTCTGTAGCCCGCATAAAGTGCGGAATGTGTTGTACCCAGGCAAACCACGCTCGCGACCGCGTTGAATGTTGATAGCGGCAAGATCACTGACGTCATTAGGGCCCCGGATGAGCTTCTGTTGAAGAGCTTTGGCAAAACTCCTGAAAGGGCAAGGTTTCAAAGGGATAGTTCTACAGTTTGGTTCACGCGCAAACTATTACTCTAGTCCATTCGATTCCAGTAAAGTGCCCCTGTGATCAAATTGTTGATTTTCATCTTTTTTTTTACATTTTTGTGCAAAATTAGACTTTCTTACTCATTTTGCCAAATTTCAATCTATTACGAACATAATAAGTTATTCATTTTAACTTTTATTCCGAGAAGTTACGGCCACAATTTGATAAATTGGCGTTGTTCCAAGGCTTGGTTGCGAATTGGAGAAAGTGACGGTTGAAGGCTCAAAGATACCTCACGGGTTGTAATTTATAATAACAATCAGCATAGAAAATTGTAGGAAGAGAACATGGTCCGAATTTTTTGCCGCTCTTGATGTTGTTTCAATACTTATTGTTATTATAAATTACAACCTGCCCTTATCTATACCACAACTTATAAAATACTTGCTCTTTAATATACCTCATAAAGGGATTCCTCTCGGGCGGAGTCTTCCCGACTGGTCCATTATAGGAAGTATGCTCCCGTGTCTTTTTACGACGCTATGCGTTATGAGTCAAAGCGAATAAACGAAGCTAAAAAAAGAGGACGGGAGAAATGGAGCGTGGGAAAGGAAACCAAGTAACCGAATCTACACTTTTTTTGTCATTCTCTCTGTTCCCATGCCAACGTTTTTGTACACTCACCCGTCAACTTTTTGCGAATGGTCTTTTACGAGTCCCCGTATGAGACCGTCAATTCCTCCATGTGACACATCATAAATCGGCGCGGGATTAAAGAAATCCTTTGTACGGTAGGGAGCGTATTTTCTGGAGTACTCTTTACCATATCGACTCATTTTACTCCGTATTTGACTGTGTCCAAATCTGAAGGCCGCGGCGGCGAAACTGCTGGATATTGAGGGGTCGACACTGCTGTTGTAGCCAGTGTAGAATCCTTTATCCTTTAGTTTAAGCCCGTATCGATCAATCTACGAGAAAACATACTGAAATGTTTCTGCCTATTGGCAGAAAACCTTTAACACACATTGACAAACCTACCCTGGCACAGGTGTTTCGGCTAGTTCTTGTCACATCTTCCATCAAGATCCTCCAGTGTAAATATTGGGATTTAAATATTTTTTGGTTTAAAATTTTTCAATAACTTAAACTGCTAGAAATTTTTTTAACCAAAAATAAATTCAAAACACAACTATATAGTGATGGGCTAAGACATTTAACACGACTATTGAACGTCTGGAACTGAACTTAGCTTTTTTCTACAAACATGTTTTATACATTTACTGAACATACACAGTGTTTCTGGTCAATTAACGATATTTGGTTACCAGGGTCCTCAATTAGAACAGCAGTGCTAAATACATTGACACTAAAATAAAGTGATTTATTTTACTCATTTTAATGTATACTCACGTAACGTTGATCCAACATTTCCGGGAGATATTCATTGTATGTGATTTGCTGATGCTGAGCTGCCACAATTTTCCTCGTCTCTTGGAAGATTTTTTCTCCGTCCCATTTTTGATTGATTGCTCCGAGTTCTTGGGCAATACGGTTGTGCTCTCGGACCGCCATAAGATGCATAACTGTTAATCCTTTGGTGTCAAAGTGCAAAATTAAAAGCGAGTGGACAAATAAAGGTTTCTGGGAAAATATGTTTGCAAAACCAGATGGCCACAATGCCAATAACTCTCCACACGCAAAAGACCTTCATCCGGGATACCGTAAAATTCCAGTTATAAGCTCCCCGCCCCCTCCCCGCTTATAGGCCCATCTAACTGGAAACAAAAAAATACATCCGGTCATAAGCCCCCCGGATATAAGCCCCCTCTGCTGGATGGGTGTACATACAATCAAATATTATGTGAATGTTTTCTACATATTGAAAACTTGGCGTATTTGTTGTCGTTCTGTATAGTGAAACAGTCACATACCGTAATATGTGATTCTGTGATCACCGCTGCTGGATGACAGTGCTGAACAGGGTTAAATGTTACTTTATTTTGACTTTTTAATTTAAAAACGTATTTCGATCAACACTACCGTGGCTCGTTTCGAAACAATATTTTTATTTCGCTTATAAGCCCTCCCGGATATAAGCCCCTCCGCTTATAAGCCCACCCAAAACTCCTTACGAAGTTGTATAAGCCCAGGGCTTATAACCGGAATTTTACGGTACTCATGCGTAGTTAGCGGAAAGGAAGGTCGAAATGGTGGGAAAAAGATGAGCGAAGGAAAGTGGAGGAGAAAAATAAAGCGCTGAAAAAGACAATCTGCAAATTTGAGAACATCTCGCAAGTACCCAAACCAAGGACTAACTAATATTTGTAGTTTTTAGCTAAGTTAATAGTTGTAATTAGGTTTTTATATATGCAAGTGTCCACATATATGGGCTATACGGGTATGTGCCGCTCAACAGGGTATGGTTTTTGCTTCTCTGACTCTGGAACAGGGTACAAAAATCGCCCTTTCTCTCTGGAACAGGGTATATTTTATTTCTGGTTTGACTCTGGAATAGTGTCGAATTTCCCCTAGAATCCTGATTAACCACGGTCTAGTATAGCTAACTCCGCTCCCCTCCGTCGCTTGCTTTGTGATATCTGCTGTTTCCCGTGGTATTCCACAAAAAAGGCCATTTTCGTTGCGTGATCGGTCACGTCACGTACGTTATCGATCGTGTCTCGCATTTCTGTAACCTATTTAACCAGTACATTAACCAGTTATTCATTAAACAGTTGAGTTAAATAAATGTTCATTTAACTATTAAAAGTCGCTCCGATTTCACTCTGGATGCCAATTTCACTCTGGATCACGTATGCATTAGTTGCTTTGCTTCAAGTCTGCAACAGGGTACCTTTTTTGCAATTTTTCTCTGGAACAGGGTCGCAAATTCATCATTTTTACTCTGGAACAGGTCAAGACTCTCAGGGAGTCAGCGGCTCACCCCCGTAGTAAAATTAAAGGAGTACCCCCCCCCCCCCCCGGGGGGAATTTTCCCCTCAGCTACTGCCATTTGACACAATAATGAAGTTATTATTATTATTATTAACTTAAACGCAGTTTTGGTGAATCCGGGGCTGTTCTTTGGAATGTGGAATTACGTAAGCCATTAACCCTTACGAGGTTTAGAAAAAGAATAAATGACTTATAGTCTTCAACCGGCACTCACATGGCAAGCACGTAAACCAGTATTTTAGATCTTTTTATATTTTATTTCCACTGCAGATGTTCGGTTATGAAACGGAGTATGCAACTACCTAGCACTAGATTTGCGCTTTTTCGCCACCTGAATTATAAGGCTTGTATGTTGTTTACTTAAAAAAATTATCTCACAAAGGAGGGGGGGGGGGGGGGGGGGTGGTCACGGGCACCCCAAGACCCCCTTTAGCTGCGCCCCTGAAGTCGCTTTGTTTTGCATGCCATCTTAATTTCCAGTTGATGAAAAACACAACATCATTATGCTTTAGATAGAAAGGACAAAGATGAAATATTTTGCATCATTACCTGGATTTATGTTGGCTCTTTTATCTCCCGCCTTGAAACATGGCTTCTTTGCTGGATCCTTGGTGCGGCAAAATCCCGAAGTTGTTGTTGGAAGTAGTCCGTGGAGTACCGAGCTACCAGGGTGGGGGATCTCCTTCATGCGTCCTTGTCCTTTACCAATGTCCCGTAGCTCACCAAGGCTGTTCTTGTCCACCCCATATACCAAGGAGGCGTCGATAAATGCGGTTAAGACGTTTGTGTGCTCACGCGATCTAGCCAGCCCTGCGGATGCCGCGGGAGCGTCCCTTTTCAAGGCAATGCAACTAACACCAACTTTGAGAAAGTGTGGATCGTCAGCTGGGATTGAAATACCGAAGCACTCTCTTGTTAAATTGTTGCATGTACCTTGACAGCTTATGTCCTGGTGAGCGGCAAAGGTGATATCATGGTCCAGGTATTGACCTGTGGAAAATTAAATGGATCAAAAGTTACATTCCATGAGCCATCACTCATCATCATCATCATCATCATCATCATCATCATCATCATCATCATCATCATCATCATCATCATCATCATCATCACCATCATCATCATCATCATCATCATCATTTTCCTCCAATCCTTCCTATTACTAACCGAAATATATATAAGCAAGCCCTTTTCAGTAGTGAGAGAGGAGCAGAAAACAGTACCTCTTAGTACCTAAGTAAATTTTTGTCATTGCTGAAAGGTCCTAAAAGAGAAATCTGGCAATGTAACAGTACACTAACCATTAAGCCTGAACCTGTTGAGAAGCTTTAGACTCGCAAGTTCTAACATAATATAGTATAGCGACCTCCTTGATCGCGAAAACGACGCTGACAAGGCCGGTAAAATTTCTCAGAACCGCATTACAACGAAGTGTTTTAAATTCAGTTTGTACAAATGATTTGGAGCGCATACAACTTACCCCACGTCATAGCCATATGACTCATTATTGCTGAAGGCCTGTTCTTTCTTCTGAAAAGCTTAAAGCTGACTTGGCGGGCATTTGGCAAATCGCGACCGTCTCGAGCCTGTCGGGGCTTGGATATGCCGTCAGCGTAATCCGCCTCAGCTCCAGGTAAACGAATAAAGGCAGTGTTGGCCGAGCCAAGGAATGGGCTTTTGAGGTTGTTACACGTGCCATCTATGTTAAGATGGCGTCTTTTACTGTCGCACTGCGGTGGATCGTTGTATTTGGGCTCCAGTTGTCGTAATATCTCACTGCCGACGCCTCTAAGCTGCTCTTGCTCTTGCTTTGTCTTGAGTCTATCATAAATAATATTGATTGTTGGTACTTATTGCGCTTTTCATATAATTAACGGAAAACTGTAAATTGTGGATGCGGGCAACATTGGGCTATATATGCACACTTTAATAAAGCACTCGCATTTCATATCATTTTGGTATATCTCTGATTTTTATCCAGGTGCAAAATTATCTTCGTTAGGTAGTTCAGTGTCCGTTCGTTCATCTTCTTTTGTTTCAGTATAAATAACCTGTAAAGTTAATGTCTAGTTTCAGATAATCTCTCATCTGACTCTTACCCCATCTGGTCGAAAACCTTTCTTGTTGTCATTTCCAAAATAAGCGCCTGTTGTTGTCCAGGTTTTAACTCTGACTTAATTTGTGGATGATGAGAGTAGCTTGAACGCATATTTTCGTCATCAGATAAGATTTTTTCCTGGGCCCCCAAGAAAGTTTTGAGGATCTCTTCGTCACTGATGTGAATGCCACCTGCTCCCTTTACGCCATTCCATGTTAGGATTGTCAATAACATCCTCGTAACAAAGCACCAGAGCAGCAACATCTTGGCCGAATTTCACAATCAACTATGTAAAGAAAACAATACAGATTTTGCAACAATATTGGACGTGTTTTCGTGTGTGCGATATCTGCATTTATCGAGGTCGAGGTGTAGTCTCTGTCTTCGGGAATTTTCTTTTCTTTTAACAATCTACCAAGAAAAGGGTGGTCAACATGGAGCGAAGGTGAATGACTTACCGCGACCAGCTGGTTTCACTAACTGCTTTTGAAGGGAGAGTAATCTTCAAATTAAGAACTCCGCGAAGGGTGGAACACTCGAAACTTCGAGACTTCCCCAGACTCGAACCAACTCGACTCTTTTGGGAAAAAAAATCAACACTCCATTACTCAAAGACAGAGAGTATTGTGTTTTACTGAATATGAATTTAAACGCATTTGTGGTCTGTGTCTCAGTACCGTAATGATTCGATTTAGCGCCCTCCTTCCAATAAACGCCCCCTTCCGAATAAGCGCCCGCCTTCGAATGTGTTTTTGTCAATAAGCGCCCCTATTCCAATAAGCGCCCACCTTCGAATGTGTTTTTGTCAAATAAGCGCCCCTATTCCAATAAGCGCCCCCATTCTTACAGTTTTGTTATTGTTAGTTACCGTAGATAAACTCATGAACATTCACCGCACCGTACATGTATATATTTACTGCTAAAATGAACAATTCTTTTAAAAGTAACTGAACGTTCAACAATTTGTTACTGTTACAGTGTTTGTTATTGCTGTTTGGTTGTTTTTCAAAAAATCAAATAAGCGCCCTGTCTCGAACAAGCGCCCTCCCTTGAGGTGCCAAAAGTAAATAAGCCCCCCAGGCGCTAAATCGAAACATTACGGTATTTCTGTAAAAAATGTGCCAAGCTGGTCGTGACAAATCAAAACCGCAGTACTGAATTTAGCGTAATTTGACGCAACAAAACTACTGGGAAGTGTTAATGAAATAATATCACATTACCTGAAAGATATTTGTCCTTCCTGAACTTCTGGGATGTTTACAACAGAGTGATTAAAGTTTAATTTAATCCCCACTAATGTGCTTGCGTTCTTCAACCTGATTGGCTTAACGTCCTAAACCGCATGTAATTATTCAATGACTGTAAGGAACCATAACATAAAACTTCCTTGACGAGTTTTTAACGACTTGCTAAGAAGCTGTTCAACAAAAATGAACGAGACACTAATCCTGTTATGGGTGAATTTCTCCATGCTCAAGGGGGATTGTCAACTCGACAAAGGTTGTGGAAACAGTAATCTTTGGCTTTTGTTTCAACATCTGTCTAGAGATTTCATAAAGTTTTAAACAAGATTTCAAATATTAGCACCATAATGACAGATAGTGAGAAACGAAATCATACCCACATGTGTGGAGCATTTAGATTCGGCTCTTGTTTCTCTAGCTGTCTCGAGATTTAATAAAGTTTTAATTAAGATTTCAAATGCTGACAGCATAATGACAGATAGTGAGGAAAACAAGCATTTGTCACATGTGTGGAACATTCAGATACGACTGTTGTTTCCACAGCTGTTTCAACTTCTCCGAAACTTGTTAAGAGTAAGTATTCTTTTATTGGTTAAACTGTATTAGTCTAATTTCCAGAGGTGAATATAAGAATGGAACATTTTGATTGGTCGAAAAGCTCTAGTTTATGACCCTATTTTCACCTCGCTAAGTGAATATAGCATTTCAGGACTTGGTTACTCAGCCACGCCACCTTTACCACCCGGGCAAGTAAACAGCATTTGCTGAATGAAAATTTCCTTCATTCTGAAGAAATCACTCCAAATCCGGAGTATTCAACACATTTGAAATTTTTGAAATTGTCTCCAAGGCTTCTGGACCTAATTTAGAGATGATTCACAAGGTATTAGAATTGATGGTAAACGCGGTGGGTTTGTAGATCGCACGCGGCCATGAGAAACTCAATCCGATCGATTGACCCAAAATTATTCAGACCAGAGCTGCTCGACTCGTTTCAAGAGGATTTGCATAATGTATTTGTTTTGTTCAGAAGTCGCCAACAACTAATCAAAGGTACTAGATATGTCTTTTTCTTAGTGTTTGTTTTATTCCGTTTTATTGCTTAAAGTATAGTGTAAATTCTGATTTACGATGAATTATTAAAACTTGTTCAGGCACGTATGCAAGCGAGCATTTGTGTTTGTCGTTTCCTTGTTTTAGTTCTTCATTTGATTCTTGATATTCGCCCCTGAAATTTAGACTAAAGCAATTATTCGCCTCAGGCTCAATGAAACTAGGTGAATATTCTCCTCGACTACGTGTCAGGGAATATTCACCGAAATTCACTTCGCCTTCGGCGAATAATTGTTAGTTATAAATCGGTTTAGTGCCATTGATTCTGCTCCAAATTTCACTTTTTTGAACGGAAGCACATCATATGTATATATTAATTAAATTAAATATGAAAAAGGAAAACGAGCTGAGCTGAGCTAACTGACCTCGTCATTGTCATCAATTTAGCAAATAGAAGAGCCAAACCATCAAGCAAAGCATTGACTGTAGTAACGGATGCGTTTTGAAAACATAGGCACGCAATGCGTGCAAGAGTTCTTTTTGGGGTAGGTGGCAAAGAGAAACGTTATTACTTACACTGTTGGATATTGGATTTCAGGTAGCGAAAGAGAATTAGCGCATGCTTATGGATATTAATTCTCAGCTGATGAGTTTGTTTGGTTACAAATCTATAAGCTAAATTGATCACGTGAAAATTGTTAGAACTAACTACAGCAATCAGACACAACTCCAAATTACTGTCAGGACATATCAACCGTTTTATTTTAATGGTAGCTTGATTGGCTCTTTGATAAAGTCTCAATCTGATTGGTGTGATGTCCATACGTGTCTCCCTCACCAAAAAAAAACGAAAGAACCACTTTGGCACCTGAAAGTCTAATTTAATTTTATTTTGCTGCTAACCTTACCGCCACAGAGTCAACAGCAATATTTGAAGGTTTTCTTTACCACAAATCTCTAAAAAAATCTCCAGCAAGTATTAGCTCTTATTAATGTTTTCAATCAGACACAATATTACAATTCTGGTGGGGAAATACATAAAAAAATACCCAAAATGCCAGAAAGTGCCGCTAAATTAGCTTCTTTTTTGTCTATTCTCGCGGGAACAACGGTGAGTTCTAATTGAAACTACTCGTACGTGAAAAACAAGACTGTCAAGTTACTGATCGTAGCTTAAAATAAAAATATCTCGTAACATTTGCTTGCAGCAAAAAAAGAGAACAATTTTTATGTGCATCTATTTACGTCAGACCTGTTTCAACCAAGATTTTGTTTCGCTCGCAAGGACTAATATAATTATGTAGTTCCAGAATTATCTATGTATACATCTAAATATCTATGGATATGTATCTATACCTCCACAACGGAGGGAATTTCAGATAAGACCCCCACCTCTCCGGAATTTCCATTTTTGTGAAGAAAAATAACCCCACTCCTTCGGAATTTCCAAACGTTTCTTTCATGCCCCCTGTCTCTGGAAAAAGCAATGTAAAAAAGAAATTGTGCAAATGTTCTAAACATTAGGCCGCTTTCCCTTGTGAACATAATTATGGTGTACAACCGATCGATCGAACCATCTTTTGACGATACATGCTGTCAAAGACAAAAAATAGGTAAGTATTTTTTTACAAAAGTAAACAGAAAAAACATCTGGTTGTAACTTGTAAGGTTACCTTGATGTGTAACCATCCATCCCCTTTCATTCCAATCCGAAAGAAAACCGCTAAATGCATCAGAACATGGATTAAAAACTGTTGACAACATTCACCGTAAACATGATCACAAAATCGCAAACGCGCTCGCAGAGAAAGCCAAATTGACCCTGAAATTTCAAACGAATGGCCAGAGAGAACAAGAACAAGGTATTCTTCTCGGGTTTCTGAAATTGTTACATTATTTTCATCATCAATAAACAGAAAACTTCTGCAAGCAAGGACGACTTTCTTTCCATCGAACGCGAGAAACAAACAACTCTAGTCACCGGTGCATGACCCTATTTTCGAGTACTGCTGCTCGGTTTGGGGGAACACATCCAATCAGAAATTGAAAAGAATTGAAAAAATTCAGAAGCACTGTGTCTGAATAATGTTTAAACGCTCACATGATGAGGGACTCTGTTGAGATAAACTCCGATGGATCCCGATTGATGATCTAACTTATTCGTATCAACAAACTTTACATGATGCATAAGACTGCAAGCGAAAAGAGTTTTATAATAATTTCTTAGTTAATACTGGGCCACAGTGACTGCGATGTCACCCAATAAAGTTGTTGTTTTCGTTGGGTGTATATATTATTTTTATGGAATATACAGCGTGCGGAGAATAGAACCCTTCAAAACTCTCTGGCTTCTCAGAAGAATGATGTTAAATTAGTATGGTAAATTATTTGTGCTCAAAACGAGTACAAATATCTCACGATATTTGTTCTCCACATGCACAAGACTGGTTAAACAGGTTCCGCGCAGACCCCTTGTTCTTCATGACACACGAAAGACTCAAAAACGGTGGAAGGTCGGGATTTCGTCAAAAAGCGTCTACCCGTCTTTTGCTGTTGTTTTTTTTACCTCCGGCCCTACATGCAGCCTCGCCAAAATACAGCAACACTATGCGCACGAAAATTTCTAATAACACATATATACTTACCTTCGCTAGACGCCTTTGATCTGTTTAATGACTTCTGTCGAAGATTTTTTTATTAAGGACGTTCATCGTAATTCTTGTAGATATCCTAGAACAGTGGAATCCCCTCTGAAATCTCGGCTCTTAAGCGGCGAAGCAACTGAGCCGAATAAGACAGCTTCTGTGTAATATTCTTTTAATAAACAATTCTTGTTAAATTAGTTCGCACTTTTTAACGGCACCCTCAAAATTAAGGTCAATTAGTGATTATTATCTTGTTGATGCCCGCTTCCTATTGGTTCAGAGCCTTAAAATAATGCCTCTAGGGATCGTACATGTTCAATGTATCAGCAAATATAGGG
Source organism: Meandrina meandrites (assembly GCA_963693305.1). Lineage (NCBI taxonomy): Eukaryota > Metazoa > Cnidaria > Anthozoa > Scleractinia > Meandrinidae > Meandrina > Meandrina meandrites. Next base: position 24,052,905 of record OY855913.1, read on the forward strand.
GTATTCCAATTTTAACTAGAGGTTCACTTTTTGGTCACTTTTTTGGTCTGGACATTCCGTTTATTTGAAATGATCCCTGACTACGCCTCCAAACTGAGAAAGTGTTATAATTAAGGTCAATAGGCGTTGTGAATTGGTCCAGAATTTCATTAACCGTAATTATAACTGTAACCAGACAGCAAATGTCTGTTAAATAATCTCGATTGTTGTACATTTTTGTAATTTGAATATAATGAAGCGACCCTTAAACTTTTGTTTTTGTTTATACCAAGGCAAGCTCGAGGGATCGAAGTTATCTTTCTTCATTCTAAATCATTACGACAGCGCAATTTTAAAATTATCTGAAAGAAACAGGGAAGAGAAAACAGTGGTTCTTGTTTCCACAGCTGCTCATAAGTTCTCCTGAACCGTTAATTCATGCACGGACGCGTATTTCTGTAACCGGGTACAGAAAAAAATATATATGTGCGCTATCTTTAGAAATCTGAATTAGCGGAAACACAGCCTTATTGAGCTATCCCAGTCACTAATAGATTTATTGATAGATCAGTCTTATGTTTGCACAGGGAGCAGAGGAGCCAAATTTAACCTTTGCGAATATTTAAGAGGGTGGTAAAGGGTATTTTCGTGACTCGTGATCGACCCTTTTTATTTCCCGTGAAATGCGAAATGGCTAATTTTTTCCTCGTGAATCGTGATTTCCATAGTCGCTGCGAACCTTGATTTTTCAAAACGTTCTCTTTTATTTTCCGTGAAGTGTGAAAAGCCAAAGTCATATTTTTCGTGAATTGTGAAAGGGCTGTTCTATTTTCCATGAAACGTGTTCTATACCCCCCCCCCCCCCCCCCCTAGAATCCTCATTAAAATAAGCCCCTTTACTCATGGATTGTCAGCCATTGACAGCTGTTTCGTCCTACTTACCGCTCATCAGCAAGGCGTAGCCATATGAGACACTTACGCCTGGCTATGCCATGCTCATGAGTATTTTCGGGAAGAAGTACCTGATTAGAAGGATGAAAGTGAATTACAGTTTTCATTTTTTTATTTTATTTTTCATTTTAAAGAAAACGACCAATTTTTTAAGCTTATAAAACATGTTTCGACAGAGCTTCTGCCATCTTCAGTTGAATGATTTACAAAGCATGGAAAGTTGAATAATAAGTAGACGGAAATGCTAATTACGACAAATAGTAACAACAGAACGTGAAAATGTGTGAATTAAAAGGATAATTTTAGATTAACATGGTGTAATTGTTGATTGAGGCAAGGTAGTTCTTTTTTAATATGAATAGCCTCCTTTATCTTGAGTTGAAAGCTGGTAGTGGCATGATCTAAAATATGAAAACAGTCGATAAAGATATTTTTCATTCTGGTAAAATTTTGAATTTTTCGTCATTTATTTTTCTCTTTAGTTGATATTCCTTTGTTTCCACCAATTATGGTGTGTTTTTTTTCTTTTACTTTCAAGAGTATAAAGCAAATTCGTAGCCAGCTTCCGGCGATACTTGTGAAAACACGATATATCATAATCAGACACCAGCTGCCCCTTTTATGCACGTGTTGCATTAGTGTTTTAAAGCCTGGTTTTCGTATGCCGCAGACCTAAGCCTGGTTCTCATATGCTACCAACCTACTGCGATATAGCCGCCGCTACTGCCTGGGATACTGCTCCCACATAATTATGAGATCATACGCCGCCGGCAACAAAGATCATCGCAGGTATTTACTGCCCGCATACCTGCGAAGTTGACTTGAGTTCAACTTCGCAGGCACTTAGGCGATTTTTCCGGAGTGCCGGCGATAAAGATATTTTGTGAGAACGGTATCCTAGGCTTGTACCGGCGGCTATGTCGCAGTTAGGTCAGCGGCACATGAGAACCAGGCTCTACCTGCGACATAGCCGATGGTTCATGCCTGGGATACTGCTTTCATAAAACATTTATCGCCGGCGCTCTAGAAAAACGCCGAAGTGCCTGCCAAGTGGACTCAAGGCCACTTCGCAGGCATGCCGGCTATGTCGCAGGTAGGTCGGCGGCATTTGAGAAGCAGGCTTAACACATTTTACCGTCCGAAATTTGCGCTCGTTTTCCGAGTGCATAAATATATTCGGAAGGAACGGAAACAGCTTGAAGTAACAGAATAATGAATACTGAAAAGCGGCTAAAAAATTCTAAAGAATTATGAATTATTGCGTATTTCTAATAAACAGAAGATCAGGGCAGACGGGCCTTAACCAGGCTGCATTTTACTAAGCGTACGATCTCACTTGGCGCTCATTCTGGGTTCGATGTACACGATGTACACGATGTTTGGAAGATCGAAGACTCTGCTCGCAGGGTAACAATTGATCGTTCGCTCGTTCATTTTCTCACACCTATGGTACATATTAAACAAAATGTTTTTGTTTACCGATCTTCCAGCTTAAAACTACAGTAACGATTTACCGACATTTAATGAACTTCATTTCCGTCAAGTTTATTTATACATTGTTCAGCGGAATTACAAACAAAAGTCTACAGCCCATGGGCCAACCGAACATGTGAGTGAGTGCGCTCGCCGCTACGATAACCAATTTTGAATTCTGCAAAATAGTCGTAAAAAAACTGCAGAACTGCTGCTTTCAGTTCGGTGTCAATAGGTATTGAAATTCAACAGTGGAAACCGTTTTGGTTGCGGTAGTAATGTGAATGCATATATGTTAAAAGGAATGAAGGAGTCCTCCGTGTACATTAACTGTAAAGTTTATTTCAAAAACAACAAAAAGTTACAAGTAGTTTTTAAGTCACTCCAAGGACTAGCGATTCTATCAAGCAAAACTTTAAATCACTCAACTCTAAGCTTTCTTAACTTGCTGCATTATCAAAAGCCAGAGGAATTTGGTTTACAGTCTTACAAACGCCATTACACTTCCTAGCCCTAATTAGTACATAACTGGAAAATATCGTAATGAAAAATAAATGGCTTTGGATAAGGTCACAAATGAAATGGATACGCATGCATACAAATGAATGAAGCACATACTAACGAAACATATACGTGCTGAAGCCAGAAATGAAGTGAGTGCAAGTGTCAGAACTTAGCGTTTGGGTGATCAGGAACATCAATGGTGCAACTCGTTCCCAGGGCTTTTCCTTATCAAGGGAAAAGTCCTGGGAACGAGGCTAATAAATAGTGGCAAGGTAGTAGTAACTCACTCGGGAATAAAAAAAAATGCTATGCTGCTTTTGAAGAACAAATTCCAAACAATAAGTTCTTCTTTGCCATTTCGTACTTTTTCCAAACTACAAAGTTTTACTATTTATAAAAATAAAATAAGAAAAAGAATGGCTTAAGAGCTTGTGTTATATTTTCCGGCTCTGTGACAATCTTTAAGCTCCGATTTCGCCACCAACACCCCCTTCTTCCACGGCTGCCGGTACTAAAGAAAGAGGGAGACAAAAAATTACGCTATTAATATTAATCGTTAATATGGGGCTTGTTCTGCTTAAGGTCTTGTGGGTCATTATAAAATATGGACGTAACGAAGGCATGGCTGTATATCTTGAAAGAGTTACGCTTCGAGCCTAAAAGGAGAATGTGAACCCTGGCTGGCTTCTTCGTACAAGGATTTTCTCGCTGAAATAAATTTGGTTATGTTCCAATTCTTTTACTAAAATTTTCGCTCTTTAAAGGTACCATAATCTCGTTTGAAGATGTGGGCGTAATACAAATTCATTTTCATTTCTAAGAGGTATCAATTCTGACAAGTTATCGACTTATACCCTTAAAGGTATCGCGAGAACTCTAACGCCAGGTGGTCATTTCAGATTTTAGCAACCCTTAGTTGTACCAATCAACAAGTTTATCCCTTAAAAGATAGAACGAGCATCTCGAATTTTTTTGGTTCTATACTTTTTATTGTGATTACAATTGTTCAGACACAAATAACAAACAAAGTGAGAGAAAAACGCTTACCCTTTTCATCTCTAAAAACCTCCAAGTTGACACGAGGCAGAAAGTCGCAATCCACCAGTTGTCTGCTATTAGTAACTGGCACAAAGGCATTCTTCTGAATAAAGTATATACCATCGGAGTTGTCACACAGGACCCGAGACAATGTGCTCTTCCGAATCTCGGTCAGTTGGGGAAGAGTAAAAGCAGCGTGAGGGTCGTTCCTTTCATACCAGAACCGATCGCCATGGCGTAGGTTACTGAACTGTTTGGTCATTATGCAGGTGTAAGTAAAACCGAGCACACTTCCAGGAACCGGGAACTCGCTCACGGCTGTGAATATGTCGATATCTTTCACGGCAGCGTAAACGTTTTTGATCCTGTCGACCTGTTCTTCGCTAAAAAATTGGCGAAGCTGAGGAAAGAGTGTAGGTGAGCCCCCTCCGCACGCTGCTAAAAACTGGGTGTAGCCTGGTAAGCCATGATCCCGACCACGTTGGAAGTTTATTGCGGGAAGATCGCCTACTATGCCATCAATAGTTGGCCCTTCAAATATGAGTCTCTCACGTACGGCGGGCACAAAATTCCTGCAAAAAAATGCAATGAATTGTCGGTTACAGCAGTGCAGCTCATCGAAGAGCCACAAGAAAGTGCCGGGGATGCACGGTATCTATAATCGAACAGGATTTCTAATACAATTTAGAAAATTAAGCACAAGGACATCTTTCGTAGGCTAAATTGAACAGCTTGTCAGCGCAGCGGAAGGCAAAATGCGCATTCTTTTATAGACTTTTAGCTATAATGGAGGAAAAAAGCGAGGAAAATGTCTTTAACGGGGATTTGTCAGGGATTTAAATAGATTTTTGAACAGCCAAAATATATATTTGTAGCATAGGAAATCTAAAAGTAATGGGCCAGCTTTATTAACAATTGATATATTAGAGCACTGAAACTGCTAACAAGCGTCTTTGGCCGCGGATGGCTTGGATGGAAATGTATTGTCCTCCTTAACATACCTAAAGTAAAAAGACTGCATCCCTTTTTCTTACGTTTAGCCTCATAAAATACTTAGATAAAACGGGCATTAAGGAACTCTGCTCGAGACATTTTGAAAGCCCCTTTTAATTCTTAATTTATTATCGATAACTATGACTATAATTAATTTATTTGCTCAATCAATTAATAACTGAATTTCAGTTCAATTAGTAAAGCCTAACCATACAGTATAGATTAAATCTTTCTTACCCGTCTGGCAGTTGGGCAAATTCAAGAACCAGTCCTAATAACATCTCTGAAATAAAATTGACCTTTCCTCCCAAAAACAAGAGACCTGCGTCGAAAAACTGCCTGGTGGGAATGAAGCCACGAAATATAAGCCGCGGCCTGTTACGCCGAGACTCAGAAAAAGAGAAGAGCTTAAAGACATCACGGATAAGAGTATGACCCATTCTAAGAACCGCTGTAGAGAAGACGTTGAACATTTGAGTGTCCTGTTTGGGATCGTAGCCATTGAAGAACTGACCTTCTGACTCCAACTCAATGCCTGCGTTAACCCTCTGAAAAACAGAAGATTGGCGAATTCAGGTTTAAACTTTTACACTGATCTTTTTAAGAGCACACAGTTTCAATCAATCCATCGATCGATCGATCGATCAATCAATCAATCAATCAATCAATCAATCAATCAATCAATCAGTCAGTCAATTAGTCAGTCAATCAATCAGTCAGTAGGTCAGTAAGTCAGTCAGTCAGTCAGTCAGTCAGTCAATCAATCAATCAATCAATCAATCAATCAATCAATCAATCAATCAATCAATCAATCAATCAATCAATCAATATCAATCGGTTGATGTAACAATTAGTGAGAGTGCTAATTTACACTCCTGGTGGAGAGGGGCACCGTGACAAAGTCTCAGTGATTCACTCAAGGAAACAACACAAAACTGAAAAAGACTGGTCATGGATGGAACCAACACTTCTCAATCCACAACCATTCGGTCACCCCTGAGTCTTATCACCCTTTGGTTTCCTGTTTATTGCCACAGTAGAAGCTTAATTTTGATCAAAGTCACGTTTGGCACTTTGACTCTACTTATTAAAAGCTTACAAAACGCAATTTCTTTCCCACTTTGAAGTTTGGTAATCTACTTGTGTTTTTTGGGAGCGTGTCTGTGGCGTAGCAGCGCATATTGATTTTTAATTCCTTGGTTTTCTTTTTTTTTGATTTTGTGAATCAATCAAAGAAGGTCTTACCACATTTTTATCGAAGAGTTGTGCAAGCCACTCATTGTAAGTAATGTGCTGTAATTCGGCAGCAACAATTTTGCGAGCCTCTTGAAACACTTTCTCATCATCCCACAGTTTATTCATCTCGTGCAGGCGTTTGGCAATGCGATTGTGCTCTCTGACCCATAAAGTGTGCATCGCCATTAAGGCTGTCAATCAAAAGACAAGTATAGTTGAGAATGACTACTGGTAACATTCAATCAATCAACCAACCAACAAACAAGCCATTCAATCAATCAATCAATCAATCGATCGATCGATCGATCGATCGATCGATCAATCAATCAATCAATCAATCGATCGATCAACCAGACTCGAACAGTTAAAACCTTCGTCCCTAGTAACTGGCACATTTTAAAAATGTAATCCTGCATCCTGTACAATATTTAATTCGTTATGGCAAGAAATGTTTCCCGTGTTTCCTTAGATTAAAGCTAATACAACTGGATGTTTGAAAGTGTGGCACTTCATGAGTGTTTCTTTCGACAAGGGCTCTGTGGAAACAACTCGAGGAAAAGCTTTTGGCCTAACACAGTCAGCGAGCTAGCGTATCCTTTTGCTAGTTCGATTCATACACCTTATTTCAAAATGGCGGAAATACATTATTCTTATGCCTATATGTTAATTGGCCCTCGTTGCTTCGTTTCAAGCCAACGATTCTTTTGAGTTTTGCAGATGCGATCGAGGCAATGAGGGCCAATTAACATGAAGACAAAAGAATAATGTATTTTTCGTCTTTTTGGAATAAGTTGTATAAAGACTTTTAAATACAGCGGAGCATGACAGTAGCCCTACTCTTGAACCTTAAGTCCGTAATTTTAGTCGACATTAGGCAATAAGAGGTGATTTAAGCAGAGTTGGAAGAAAAAGGATGGCGAACATAGGCAGATACAAGCGCCTTTAGGCGCCTTAACAAGCTATGTCCAGGTCCTACCTTGATTTTCGTTAACTCGAATGTCGCCAGCTAAAAAGCAAGGGTCTTCCTCCGGGTTAGCAGATCTACAGAAGGCTTCTTCGTCCGCTGCAGGAAGAATCGGGCATGGTCTTGCGGCCTGTATGAATGGACGAACGTCCAGAAATTTTCGGTCGTTTGGATCACGAAGCTGCTCTGCTAAGACTGGGTCTGAGCCATACACTTGTGACCCTTCCAAGTAGGAAGTTACGTCGTTTATCTGCCATACAACATTTAAAATAAATATCTTAAGTATATGGTTAAATTACTAAATCTTACAAAAAGAGGCTTCGCACTAAGCAAAGCATGGCATCTACTTATTGTAAAGCTCGTCACACACTAGCCAATTTTTCGTCGGCGGTCAAAAAAATCTTCATTTGTCGGCTAAGCTATATATAGTGTGCGGTGAATTCAGACTACGACAAGATCAGCCCTTGTCAATCAATGTGGTTTTATCTGGCAGTGCTAGATCTCAAAATGCCATGTCGGGTCTTTCAAGCGCTTATTTTCCCACTCATTCATGGTGGCATTGTTTACTTTCCATGCAAGAAAAAAATAGGAAATATAGTAGAAGAACGGTGCTAAAATGAATGACATAACAGATAAAGTTTAGGCCAGTTTTTTAAATAATATATTTCAAAAATTGACCGAACTGACCTGTTGACCATCTTTAGTCTGAGCTGACCTCCTGAGTGGGATACACTCCGCACTTTGATTATTGCTGAGCTCATCCCCTTTAAGTATATCGATTCCAGTACATCCTTCACGAATAGGGCACGGTTCATCGTTCACTCCACACTCGACGTCCGGGGTTAACGCAGTCAAAGTAATATCGTGGTCCAAAAATTGACCCCATGTCATTACCGCGTGGGTTAGATTTGGTCTAGTGTTGTTGACATCAAAACGTGTGCTATTAAACACTTCTCGGCTGACTCTCCTAGCATTGGGCAGGAGCTTGCCTGATATGACTGAGTTAATCCTTGGTAAGAAGCCTGGCTGAGTATACGCAGTGGGAGTGAGTAAGCCTGGAAAACGTAGCAGTGGTTGACCAGCGGCACCTTGTTTTGTGTTGCACAGGTTGTTGCACGTTCCGTCGAACGTGCGATACTTGAGCTTGAGACACTCTATCGTCGCGTTTACCGGGTCGCAGTTTGCCTTGTTTAGCGTATCCAATATTTGTTGGGCAGCTTCAAGAGTCAAAGACCCTTGGCACACTTCATACGCACCCACGATAAGTAGAGCTCCTAGAAGGAAGCTAAATAACAAAAAGAAAAGGAGGCTAGGAGTCAATATTATCATCATTGTTGAACAGCCATCATGGACATGATGGACGGTCTGTAATAAAGAATCTCGATCAAGTCATTTTTTTGGTCGATTGGCCCACAAGGACGGAGGTTATTTCGGTTTTCGTAGCGAGAAGTGATTAGGAGTTCAATAGTCCTCTGCAGTGGGATACTAGCCCACGGAATTATGTCAGGTTTTCCAAACAAATCGCTGGTACCCAGTGTTACTCCTGAGTGGAGTGAGATACAGTGAGAGTTGATCGTAGAAAGGGCTGGGGGGGGGGGGGGGGGGGGGGAAGGAGTTAAAGGGGTTAAATGGGAACTGGATTTTCCAGTGTTTTCACTGGAATGTAATTGGATCACTTGGATCTAGGAATCACAAACAATAAACGAGGAATGGGAGTTGGATTTGGACGATTTGGGTAAGTGGATTGGCTGGAAAACGTGAATAGGACAAAATTTGGGCTGAGAAGTGAGATTCATGCAACCCCCCCCCCCCCCCCCCCTCCCCAGCACCCACGTAAAGGTTCTTACTAAGAGCACAGAACGAACTGGGCTGTCTCCACCTGAAGACCAACGCGTCTAGCCATAACGCCAGCTCCTGGGGGGGGGGGGGTGGGGGAATTGGGAGAGGGGGAGAGCCCTAGGGATTTTTTGGGGTCTGGATTTTTGCCTCCATTCGATCATTCTCGTCATTTGAAATCCCGAGTCCACCGTTTAATTTTTTATTTGGCAAATATATTAATTATGTTGCCACTTCAGTGAAAGTTTGTTAACGCTTGACAAATATGATAATCGTAATTCTCCAAAGAATAACAATATACAATATAAAGTAAACCGTCAACAATGTGATATCATTTGTGTTCATGTACGGAAGGGGCTATAGACAGTGATCAATATTCTAAAAATGTTAGAAAGAGTTGAAGAGTGAACTTATTCGAATCGCTTGTACCAACTGCAAAACGGCTGAACAAAACCAGTACGGTAAGTTCTTTTTTTATTTAATGAAGTGTGTAAACAAATTCATCTTTGCTGTTAATGATCAAGCTGGTAAAAAAGTCAATTTATCGTAAAATTTAACGTACCTTGTTGCCTGCATTTTGCTTTTGAATTACCTCTCACTTGACACCTGTTGAATCAGTAACAGAAAAAGTCAGTGCGAGCTTACTAGTTCTGGGAGATTTCTTTTTTAATGTACATGATGGAGTCGCTAGAATGGTATATGCAACGATTTGCGCAAATTATTTTGTCCAAACTGTGATTGCTGATGGGCCTCGGCGCGCCCGATACTTTTCGAATATTCACAGTTCATCGAAATGGTTCTTTAGTATTTTTAATTGGGTATTTACGAGTTCAGGTGTGTCTTGCGCTTCTTAAAATCATGCAGAAATTAAATAACAGTGTCCCTTTAGTGTTCGTATTTTCTGTTTAAAAAACGCAGAACTTTGAAGCTGTCCTTAATTTGTAAAAGTTTTTGTGTGCAACATCTACCACCATGACTTAGCAAAACATAACATCAGAGAACTCGACACAAACTCAATGAGATAGCTTAGTTTTATTTTTAAATGGCGGGACACAACATTAACAAGGCAAAAAACGCGGATTATGTTTAAAACGACTTAAGCAGGTGAGAGTCCAAAATCGTTTTGTTCAAATAAGTTTAGTTGTAGCCAAGAAAAAATGAGAAGAGTTTAAAAGGTGGCCAAAAAAAGGGAAACAGAACATAACAAATATTTGATCTTTTTAAGAAGTTTAAATCTCTAACCTCTCAAAACAGACAAACAAACACAACAAACTTGGGCAATCTATAGCGTACAGGAAAATAAACAAAAGAATCCAATGCGTACCTTAATGAAGCTGTAAATTTGAGCCGGGAATCCAAAACAGAACAAAGCGATTCCTTGTGGTATCTCTTCAGAGGAGGAGAGCCTTGCCTGCTGTGGTGAAATCGGAGTTGAACGTTCCTGCTTTTATAGAGCTCGTTTCGTGCTATACCCTAGTTAGTGGGCAAAGTCTAACTACCTCAAAACAAAAGCAGTTTGACTTCAAAGCTGATATCGACATTTATTTCTGCTCCTGTACTATTTTCAGATGTACACACGCAAGCAGCGGAAGCTTTAAAGAGTAATATTTGTTTTTTGTTTGTTTTATGACGAAATAAGCTTATTTGTTCTTAATTACTTTTAAACAAACAGCTGATATACGACGATATTACCACTGTACCACATCATGATACTATGTATCGCATTCAACTTTGATACCCTTCAATAAAGCAGATCCCAAGAAAATTGTGATCATGAAAAACATGCAATCTATTTTAAAGGTACAAGCAACAGTAACTCACGTTCTACAAGGAAAATAGACGCGCAGGTCTTTTTGCTTTGTCACAACGACGTCATTTATTTCAATTTTGTCTTCTACTGTGAAATAACTTGACAAAGTCTTCCTTCCTTTGGTGATTAAAATATTTTCTGATTTATGGCATTTGAAATAAGACGTATGCGCGTCCTTATTTTAAATGATAACCGCAGCTCATGCCGCGTCTGTCCCTCTGTGAATTTGATCGGCTAAATGTGCATGTATCTTCGACAAATTTTGCCAACACTCCGACTGACACTAGGGCGCACATTCCAGACTTTTAAGCCGGCCTTTATGTCAGAACGACTGCATTATATTTTTTTTTTCATGTGCACAACGAAAGCTTATACATTCGCTTTCATTTTCTACGAACAGTAGTCAACTCAGCTACGCCTAGTTTGATATTCGCCCTTGAAACTGAAACACGAATTTGTAGTCTAATTGTTAAGCAATTTGCTGCCTAAGGACCGTGTAAATAGCGCTCAAAGGCTTAGCGGGGGATGCCATGTTATTTTCCTAGGTCCTGTGTATTAAGTGGACCAAACCATTATCACGAAATATGGCTTACAATGGAAACTTGTTACTATTAAAGTTTTTTTTTTCATATTTTATTCGTCAATTAACAGCCTACAGCAGTACTTTTTTTAACTTTTTTAAAAAATACTAGTGAGCAGCACACAGCAACAGATCTTGTCAACGTGCTTTATTTTCTCCCATCGGTTTCGTCTGATCATCCTGATCATGCAGACTTCATCAGAGGGTTTGAACAAGATACATAAAGGAACTTATTTTATACCTATGCTAAAAAGTACAAGTCACGTTCCAATAAAGGTGTGAACAGCAAAAAACACTTACAAATTTGAGTGCAGGATGTGACTAAAATCCTGCGAATGTGCAATGTTTAATTTTGGGGCTCACTGATTTAACGTAAGATTGAGTTAAGTTTAAATTTCATTTCAACCTTCGCTAACGGCACAGTTTGATGATCGCTTCGCGCGTGAAACTCGAGTAACTGTCATCCTACAGTTTTTATCTTTAATTCATATTTCGCTCTGCATGTACGTTCATTGCCGGAGTACTCCTACGATTGCGTGAAACCATTTATATTGTTCCTTGTTTACAAGTTATGTTTTGTATATAATTGCCATACTATCTATTTTAAGACATAATTCGCTAAGCGTTTACGTCATAAAAAGGGCTAAACATATCATCACTTAATTAATGGGTATTTATCATTAATGATAACTAATGAAATAAATGACAAAAACTTGATTGTTTATTTACCCACGTCGCGCTGAAAGACATGTTTATCAATATAGTAGCTAGTGTTAAAATACTCTTGCGTAAGTGTGAGAAAACTGAATACTTTCACTAGACAAAACTGAATAATTTTCTTTGCTGTTATATAATTATTTTCCCAATAGTCATAAAGAAAGAGAAAAGGGTTTTTCATTTGTTTAAATTATTCGCATTTATTCAAAGGAGATTTAGATAAAAAAAATTAATTAGAAAAAATAATTTTGAAAAGAAGAGGTGCTTACAGATTGATAGTGCGCTGAAATTAAAAACACAACATCGATTCCTTTTGGTATCTCCTCTCGGGTGCAGGAAAAGCGCCTTGCTTGCTGTGGTGAAATGAGTTACTCGCAAGTGTTTCATGCTATCTTCTAACTCAGGCGGGTAAAGTCTCGCTACAACCACAGCAAGAGCAGTTTTATTTCAAAGCATCCCTTACCTCGCAAGTTAATTTGTGAACCGCGCTAAAACTGTTGGATATCTTGAAAGGGATCAATATCTCTCCAGTAAATGATACTCACGCTAGCAATTAAACAAGTTGCTTGTTTTTAAATTCTGTTTTGAATGAAGAATGTTCTAATGCCCTAAACATTAGCGGTTTCAGTTTTACACTTGCAGTTCACGAACTGATGTTTTCGTAGACAAAACTGCACCTTCAAGCTTGCCGGCATTTCTTTGTGGTAATGTTCTTCTTTATATTGTTTATGTGAATTGAGGTTCATAAAGTTGGCCGGTTAACATTACATACTTAGCGTATTTAATTCTCTTTGCTGTTCAAGAATGAAAGACTGATTATTTTCATTAAGTAAGAAACCTTATTTATATGTTAACTGCACTTAAAAAAGCAGTCAATTTTAACAAATGTTATCTTCACTGAAAGATTATTTAGGCGGTCTAATAAGCATAAAATTTGGAAAAATGCTTTTTGAAAAAGAAGCGGTATTTTCTGATTGGTAATGAGTTGAAGTCAAAAACAAGTTAACGAGTTAAAAACTGGGATCAGTAAACTTTCAAAACAAACAAACAAACAATCAAAGAAACTTGCAAAACAGACGTTAAGTGATGAATCCCTGTATCGTGTAAGTAGTTTAAATCCAAAGGACCGTTTAGCTGGACTAACGGTGACTTGATTTATTCGCTTACCGGCGGAACTCAAAGCTTGTCGTAAAAGACAAGCTGTTTTCTATTTATTTTGCAACCCATTGTACACTTCTTCTTGACTGATGGGTTGTTGTGAATTAGAATGCATTAATGCATGAATGCTGATCAATGTTGGACACTGTGTTTTGTGTGCTAATTGCCCTTAGACTAAACTATTTTTAATTTTCGTCTTTGCAATCCGACACAATCTTTATCAATATGAACCATCCTTCTTTTTTTCTTATTTATTTAAAAAATAGCTTTTTCACAGTTTGCTCACCTCAATAAAATGTTATCTTGAGGCTTTCTTTGATCTAAAATGAAGTTTTCCCACAAAAATAACGACCTACCGTGACGTTGCTCCCAGTACTCAGCACTTACCCTCCAATTAGATATATTGTCAATCAAACTAATATCACCAACAGCAAACAATGACCACGAAATAGGAAGATATAGTGCATTCACAGTTCACAAGATAGCTCGATGACACAGAGCTGAAACGACTAGTTTTCTACTAGTCCTTGTTTCAATCGCGAAAACCAGGCCCTCGAATGTTCCTAGGGTTATTGTTGAAATTCTTTGGTAACTTATTACTTTTTGCGTTCGACGAAGGAGAACGCACCCTAATCGAGATTTTCTCTCGCTTTTATGGACTATACGACGTTGTCAATTTGGCCCCCCCAGAAAATTTTTCAGGGGCGAATGACGTCATCTCTATGCCATGTGCTTCTGTTTTGCTGTTTGGAGTGATTTCTCTCGACAAAATTGTCCTGTGTTATGGTGTGTTATCGCTGCTGTTTGGAGGGTTTTCATCCAAGGTAGAAGACTTTTAATCAGCCACCGAACGTCGTAAAAGGAGTGGAAATCGAGTAACTCGATTCGTTGTTTTATAGGCAAGGTAAACCAGCGTGTTTGCATGCAGAACGATTCACAAAACTAGCTAAAATATTGCAAATCGTTAGTATTTCATGTAAAACGAGTGAGTAGAATAAGGATCAAAATTGTTTTATCGCTTCTTTGAATTTGTATTCTATAGTTATTCGCAGAATTTTTAGGCATTTTGATGAGGAAATCATTATTGAATATTATGAGTGTATTGACTATGAACGAAAAGTTGATGTGCTGTGCCTCGGTCTATTTTCAAATTGAAGTGAAAGTATTTGTAGAAGTCTGTGGAGTTTTAGAAGTTGTGTAGTGCCGAAAGATATTGAACAACTAAAGTGAAATAAATAATTATTTGTCATGATAATCCATTTCTATTCCATATGAATTTCAGTGTAAAAGAAATGAATGCAAATTGCCCATTCATTTATGACTTTGTACGTTTCTGCTTTGTGAATGTCACATGAAGTGCTAGGAGCGACTTCTATTCACGTTGTTTTACAATATTCTGACATCAATGAGAATTTGCCGTTCCATTTATTATTTGAGGTTCTCTTTGACCTTTGGCAAACAATCAGTCAATCACTGCTATGATGACAGATCATGTTTCCGTCCGGTTGAATGGCTTCTTCTGTTAACACCCAATTTACGATAACATAGCTTGCAAGCAAAGAAAAATTCTGCTTTAACATCTTCGAAAACAACACAACCCATTTCTTGATGCGACAAATTCCAGTTTATTTTGCAGAGAGATGTTCTTTTGGCTAGTCACGCAATCTTTCCTCCAAAATGTTGTGTTATGAGATTCCTCTCTCACTCATCGCACCATTTGAGGCTTATTAAATGGCATAGTTTGCCAACAGCCTTGCTCCTTTGCTACTACCTGACTCTCCATCTTAGGTCGAACGCACTCCCCTAATCGCTGATTACTACTAGTATAAGCCTTATTGTATATAATTTTTGCATGGTCATGGAAAGCCCTCATTAGCTACAAAGATTGCATAACAATACACACTCGTAATTTTTCCATCTGTTACATCAATTTCTAATATTTCAGAAAGGTACTTTTTATAGAATAAGTTAATAAACAAAATATTGCTTTTCAGAAGCTTTCAGCGCTCGCGTGCCGCATCGAAAATTGAAAAGAATATCTTAACCTTCTTCTGTTATGTAATTGTTAATACAGCGGAGCCGCCATACAAGAAACAGTATTAAGGTAAGGGTAAAGTCTGCATACGAGCCTAGGGGCCCATCAGGCCGGAGCTTATCCCGGTTTCCGTAGCATGAAGCGACTAGGAGTATTTCTACTTCCCCCTGGATGGGATGCTAGTCCATCGCAGGGTTACCCCCAGCAGTAAATTCGCCGGTACCCATTTATACACCTGGGTGGAGAGAGGCACTATGAGAGTAAAGTATCTTGCCCAAGAACACTACGCAGTGCCCCGGCCAGGGCTCGGACCGCCCGATCTGGAGTCCAGCGCACTAACCATTAGGCCAACGCGCCTCCCACTATTTAGGTAAGGGAGTACGATGAAATCCTCTAACTGTAGCAAATAAGGCCTTTAACGGAAGACTTTATACCTCTCTAGTCTTGGTGCTAGACGTATGCATTTTTATAGCTTCGATAAGGTATTGTTTGTTATGTTTATTACTTTTTTTGTACGCTAGGTAAAGTTATTCCGGAAAACCTGAAAACCTGGAATCTCATATCTCAGATGGGGATGTTAATTTGGTCGGCAATTTTGAATTAAACCCCAAAAGGAGACTAATCTGGGTTTAGCTCAATCTTTTTTCGACCCCTGCAAGATGCCATTTTAATCATTTTAAAACAGATATATTGATATTTCTTCGTGTGCAACCCTAGACGAGACATTGACGGGTAAAAATAGTGGCGTTTTTTCCTGGAACAGTCTAAGTAAGACAACAAGCATGGCTGACTCATTCATATGAGAGTCGCCCCTCTCTGGGGGCGATAACAAGATATACCCTTGCATCGTTCAATGATTTCTGAATGTAGTGACCCCTCAAAAAAGCCTGCAGGTTGCCCATCTGATGTTTGATGAAATTATACCTTGGTCTTCCTAAACAAGAATTACCTGACTACACATATTAAAAATGTTTAAAACCAGATTTGGCATTGGCTTATGAATATACAAAAAAGCAAATTGTTCTTTTCCAAATCTTGTTTCAAGAAAAGCTTCAATCAGAAAGCTTTTACTGAACACCGATAATGTCGGCATATTTACGGCGGGTACAAAATGCCTTTGGAAACAAAATGAATATCAAATGACTGTGTGCTATACAGATGAATCTCCTGAATTATACACTACTGCAGTCCCAAGAGAAGGTGTGCTCACTATAATGGACTGTGCGGGAAGGCACTGACCGAAAGAGGTATGAAAGGGTAGGAATTTCACGAGTTGAAGTATAGAGCTGAAAAAGAAGGAAAATTCTAAATTTACGTATTTCAAAGGCCTTTTCAAATTTCGCGAACAGACTTAGCTTATCATCCCGCCAACCTTCTTCTTAAGGGATTATTTAATCGGCAAACGTATCAGGAATGGATGCAATGTTTCTATGTGGAACTGAGAATATGAAAGGGTCACAATTTTGTTGGAAAGGGTACGTACTGTGAAGGGTGATGGTTTGAACCTTGAGGCGCAGTCTCCCCGTATAAAAGCGTCGAAGGTTTACAGCTCGAAACTGTGCAGCGCTCAAGCAATACGATTGTGATCTCGCGCCCATATGCTCCCCCCCCTCCCCCCCCCCCCCCCCCCCCACACACACACACACACACCCTTGTAACACGATGGGGAGATGAATTTGCTCGAAATTCCGAGGATTAAGACTATGAAAGATTCAAGACAATTTTCGAACGACAAGCAAGAATTTGCTGATTTTCCGATGCCGTTCATTGACCTTCTCTGTTTTATTTTCACTCGTAAATGCGATCCTGACCTCTTGAATGAAACACTTATCGTTATTATTGTTTCTTTTCACAAAAGGTAAATTGTCGCGTCTCGTGGCACTACGTTTTATTTAAGGTTCCAGAAAAATTCATGTATAGCAGTTAGAAGAGGACTATTTTGTTTCGCATTAAGTTCTCTTTTAGTGTGAATTTTCAGCTAAAATTTCGAAACGGAGGAGACAAAAACACAGATTTTGATTTCTAGGCCCTAAAGTGGCCAAAGTTGCAAAACGGAATAAATTATATCATAAATAGTTGATTTCCTTTGGAAGGTGACGATACAAAAAGTGGGATCTGCAGTGAGTATCCCGCTTAAACTGATAATTAAGAAAAGACTAACAAAATAAGTCAAAGTCAGTTTATCAAAAACAAACGTAACAAAGTTAAGAAAATGGTACCAAAACTTTAGTTTCGATTTAAGAAATCCGAGAAGGGGCAAACGATTTCTTGCAGTTGGTTATCTCTGCGATGGACTGTCTTGCTGCTTCAATGGAATGAATTGATCATACCTCTCTTTTAGACAGCTCTTTTATACCTTCGAGATGGTCGACAAAGCTTCTTCGCATGCTGGTGCAATAATTGGCTTAATAACATAAGCACCTTAAACATGTGCACAACGAAAGCTTATACATTTGCTTTCATTTTCTACGAACAGTAGTCAACTCAGCTACGCCTAGTTTGATATTCGCCCTTGAAACTGAAACACGAATTTGTAGTCTAATTGTTAAGCAATTTGCTGCCTAAGTACCGTGTAAATAGCGCTCAAAGGCTTAGCGGGGGATGCCATGTTATTTTCCTAGGTCCTGTGTATTAAGTGGACCAAACCATTATCACGAAATATGGCTTATAATGGAAACTTGTTACTATTAAAGTTTTTTTTTTCATATTTTATTCGTCAATTAACAGCCTAAGTACTTTTTTAAATTTTTTTAAAAAATACTAGTGAGCAGCACACAGCAACAGATCTTGTCAACTTGCTTTATTTTCTCCCACCGGTTTCGTCTGATCATACAGACTTCATCAGGGGGTTTGAACAAGGTACATAAAGGAACTTATTTTATACCTATGCTAAATAGTACAAGTCACGTTCCAATAAAGGTGTGAACAGCAAAAAACACCTACAAATCTCCGTGCAGGATATGACTAAAATCCTGCGAATGTGCAATGTTTAATTTTGGGGCTCACTGATTTAACGTAAGATTGAGTTAAGTTTAAATTTTATTTCAACCTTCGCTAACGGCACGGTTTGATGATCGCTTCGCGCGTGAAACTCGAGTAACTGTCATCCTACAGTTAGCGAACTACAAGTGTAAAACTAAATCCGCTAATGTTTAGGGCATTAGAAGATTCTTCATTCAGAACAGAATTTAAAAACAAGCAACTTGTTTAATTGCTAGCGTGAGTATCATTTATTGGAGAGATATTGATCCCTTTCAAGATATCCAATAATTTTATATTAGCGCGGGTCACAAACTCCGAGGTAAGCGATGCTTTGAAGTAAAACTGCTCTTGCTGTGGTGGTAGTGAGACTTTACGTCCCTGAGTTAGAAGATAGCATGAAACAGTTGCGATTAACTCATTTCACCACAGCAAGCAAAGCACTTTCCCTGCACACGAGAGGAGATACCAAAAGGAATCGATGTTGTGTTTTTAATTTCAGCGAACTATTAATCTGTAAGCACCTCTTCTTTTCAAAATTATTTTTTCTAATTAATTTTTTTATCTACATCTCCTTGAATAAATGCGAATAATTTAAACAAATGAAAAACCCTTTCCTCTTTCCGTTTATGACTATTGTGAAAATAATTAGCCTTTCATTCTATAACAGCAAAGGAAATTATTCAGTTTTCTCCACTGAAAATGTTCAGTTTTCTAAGATTTCACTGCACTCACGCGAGAGTATTTTAACACTAGCTACTATATTGATAAACATGTCTTTCAGCGCCACGTGGGTAAATAAACAATCAAGTTTTTGTCATTTATTTCATTAGTTATCATTAATGATAAATACCCATTAATTAAGTGATGATATGTTTAGCCCTTTTTATGACGTAAACGCTTAGCGAATTATGCCTTAAAATAGATAGTATGGCAATTATATACAAAACATAACTTGTAAACAAAGAAAAATATAAATGGTTTCACGCAATCGTAGGAGTATTCCGGCGATGATCGTACATGCAGAGCGAAATATGAATTAAAGATAAAAACTGTAGGATGACAGTTACTCGAGTTTCACGCGCGAAGCGATCATCAAACTGTGCCGTTAGCGAAGGTTGAAATAAAATTTAAACTTAACTCAATCTAACGTTAAATCAGTGAGCCCCAAAATTAAACATTGCACATTCGCAGGATTTTAGTCATATCCTGCATGCAAATTTGAGGTGTTCTTTGCTGTTCACACCTTTCTTGGAACGTGACTTGTACTATTTAGCATAGGTATAAAATAAGCTCCTTTATGTATCTTGTTCAAACTCCCTGATGAAGTCTGTATGATCAGACGAAACCGGTGGGAGAAAATAAAGCAAGTTGACAAGATCTGTTGCTGTGTGCTGCTCACTAGTACTTTTTAAAAAAAAAAAACTTAAAAAAATGCAGGATAATAAAATTAGTATTTACAGTTTTTGTTTCATTTATTTTACACTTAAAGTTGCTTAACGGAACAATTCAATGGTTAGTACAAAAGAACAATTGCCACAAAGGAGTCGTAGCCAATATTATTTCTGACTGGTTTTTTCTAAGACGTTATAATTTTGCAACACGAATCGTGTGTTTTTTTGGTTTTACATGTAAAAACTTTGTACAAAAAAGTGTTTTCTTTATTCGAAAATGGATTTTAAAGTGCTTAGCTTCTCGTGCTCTTCTGCTAGCTTCTATTACAATTAAACTTTAATGAAATGATTGCTCGGTCTTCATTCATTCGGTGTTATTTTCGTTTTCTTTAAAGTTTATGGACCGTAATTGATATCAAAGAAAACCGACATTTTCCCAATAAAGTACGCTAGTTCAACAACGTGCATGACGATTCTGAAGAAATAGACGGAGAGAGAAATGAGAGATCTCCCTTTATGAAAAAAAAAACGCCGAAACAGAATAGAGGTTTTAGCTTTGAACGTCAGCAGCCGCTACAACAATTTTCTAGAAAAAGGAACGTTTTAGACACAGCAGGTTAAAATGCTAAACCGGGATTTAAACTTTTTATCGTCTTCAGGGGTTCATACTTAAAAGACGAAAGGCTTTTGACCGACGACTTTTTTTCTAATTTTAAAAAGGACTATAAACTACATTTAAGACTCGTTTACTGTTTAGCAACGCTATTACTACTAATATATAGAGGATAATACATGTATTTATTAAATTTACGACATTATCAAAATTTTCGATGTTTCTCTAAGATAGAAAACTCGTGATTTCGTGTAAAGAAATAATGGTGTAAGGCACTTCCCTGTCTAATTATTAGTTTTCAAAACCAATACTTCAACCCCAAGCTATCAAAATTTAATTTCTCATGGCTAAAATTCGACGCCGCAGTTTGCGTGTTTACCAATTTTCTCTCTTTAAGTGTGAATACACACTTGTTTCATGGTAAGATTTGCTACATCAGTACTAAACCTGGGTCGAGTCATGCACATGTTCGGATCATTACTCAGCTATAAGGCTTCACGACAGTGCTGTGTACATCACTCAACGTTTTACCTTCTAGAACACTGTAGTTGAAATCACGACAAGATAGAGCTATCTCAGTGCTGGTAGATGACTCACTAAGGCCTAACATTGGCAAAAAAAACTTCGCTTAATCACTATTATTCACTTGGAATTATTGATGTTGGTGTTTGTTAAATTTAATGAGCTAATATCGGCCCGAAACAGCGGGTTTCAGCTTTCTCAGCTCTGGTCCCATTAGGTTGTTTACTTACATGGGATTAAATCTTAGTGTGTTAGTGGCTGATTCTTTTTGTTTGTAATTCAGTGAAAAATTTACAGAAAGAACTAGTGTTCTATTTATGGCATCGCAATAACTTTTGTTATTTGTGTTTCGATTTGTGAAAACTCTCGATGTTTCTCTTTACTGCATAACTGCTGATACCGTTTGAAGAAAGCTCGATTCTACATATTGTTGGACTATTTTGTCGAAACTCCCTCAGTGTTGTGCCTAAAACTCGATCCACCGATAAATAGTGTTTTACTATTTCTTTATTTGCGTGTTTGATACGCCCGTCCGTCTCTCTTTAAGTGTGAATATACACTTATTTCATTGTGAGATTCTGGTACGTACCTACCCCGTGCAGGGCCTGGGTCGAGTCATGCGCATGCCAGGGTCGCGCGTTATACCTTTAAAACCACAAGACAGCGAAACTTGTAAAGAGATATTTTGAAATGACTGTGTACACTCTTTTACTTCTTTATGTTTTGACCTCAAAATTAAAACAATGAAAGACACTGTTGCGGAAGTCAGAATAAGATAAATATATCCGCCCTGGTAGTGATCGGTGACGCACTAAGGCCTATAAAAGGGTTAAGACGGAATCCACCAGGAAGTCGAGTAATATTTATTTAAGTTGGACAAAAATCGAGTACCAGAATAATTTAAATCCTATTGCGTTATTTTCTATCCTAAATAAAAGGTAAAGATGTAAGTAATTATCACTGATAACACCAACAACAATTTCTTATCAGAGTCTTAGAAAATGAATTTCAAAGTTCACAAGCTATAGGGAAATTCTCACGTGCAGCCATTTTGTAAAATCGTCTTTAAGCGATTCAGTGGAATTCAGTGAAATTTCAAAATTTGTTTTCGGTGTTTGGTGTTGTTAGAAAAGATTTCATTTGATAAGATATTTGAAGCAGTAACACAAAAGTTTGCAATAAGGTGTAAATAATTTTGGTACAACAATTTCTTATCAGAGCCTGAGAAAATGAAATTTAATGTTCACAAGCTATAGGCAAAAGCTCGCGTCTTTTAAGCGATTTAGTGGAATTCAGCGGAACTTCGAGATTGGTTTTCGATGTTTGGTGTTGTTAGAAAAGATTTCTTTTGATAAGATATTTGAAGCAGTAACACAAAAGCTTGCAATAAGGTGTAAATAATTTTGGTACATAATTTTGTCCAACAACTACTCGAAGTCCAGGCGGATTCCGTCTTAAACTCTAATATCCAATTAGAATATACCGATTAATATACAACATTTTTATCAACTTATGGCAGACTAATAATTTGTTTCTTCATCGGCCATTTTCAACCGACAATTTTCAAATCTTGACATTCAGTCTATTTTAAAACCTCGAAATGTAAAGAATTTTCGCCAGAAAGTAATAAAACTTAATGAAAGTTGTGTTGTAAGCACTTGACATCGATAATGTATCCATTGAAAGTATACAATCAGAAGCAGGATTGCTCCACGCGCCCTCAAGGATTTAAGTTTAAATTTTATTTCAACCTTCGCTAACAGCACAGTTTGATGATCGCTTCGCGCGTGAAACTCGAGTAACTGTCATCCTACAGTTTTTATCTTTAATTCATATTTCGCTCTGCATGTACGTTCATCGCCGGAGTACTCCTACGATTGCGTGAAACCATTTATATTGTTCTTTGTTTACAAGTTATGTTTCATATATAATTGCCATACTATCTATTTTAAGACATAATTCGCTAAGCGTTTACGTCATAAAAAGGGCTAAACATATCATCACTTAATTAATGGGTATTTATCATTAATGATAACTAATGAAATAAATTACAAAAACTTGATTGTTTATTTACCCAGGTGGCGCTGAAAGACATGTTTATCAATATAGTAGCTAGTGTTAAAATACTCTTGCGTGAGTGCGAGAAAACTGAATACTTTCACTAGACAAAACTGAATAATTTCCTTTGCTGTTATAGAATGAAAGGCTAATTATTTTCCCAATAGTCATAAAGAAAGAGAAAAGGGTTTTTCATTTGTTTAAATTATTCGCATTTATTCAAAGGAGATTTAGATAAAAAAATTAATGAGAAAAAATAATTTTGAAAAGAAGAGGTGCTTACAGATTGATAGTGCGCTGAAATTAAAAACACAACATCGATTCCTTTTGGTATCTCCTATCGGGTGCAGGAAAAGCGCCTTGCTTGCTGTGGTGAAATGAGTTACTCGCAAGTGTTTCACGCTATCTTCTAACTCAGGCGGGTAAAGTCTCACTACAACCACAGCAAGAGCAGTTTTATTTCAAAGCATCCCTTACCTCGCAAGTTAATTTGTGAACCGCGCTAAAACTGTTGGATATCTTGAAAGGGATCAATATCTCTCCAGTAAATGATACTCACGCTAGCAATTAAACAAGTTGCTTGTTTTTAAATTCTGTTTTGAATGAAGAATGTTCTAATGCCCTAAACATTAGCGGTTTTAGTTTTACACTTGCAGTTCACGAACTGATGTTTTCGTGGACAAAACTGCACCTTCAAGCTTGCCGGCATTTCTTTGTGGTAATGTTCTTCTTTATATTGTTTATGTGAATTGAGGTTCATAAAGTTGGGCGGTCAACATTACATACTTAGCGTATTTAATTATCCTTGCTGTTCAAGAATGAAAGACTGATATTTTCATTAAGTAAGAAACCTTATTTATATGTTAACTGCACTTAAAAAAGCAGTCAATTTTAACAAATGTTATCTTTATTGAAAGATTATTTAGGCGGTCTAATAAGCATAAAATTTGGAAAAATGCTTTTTGAAAAAGAAGCGGTCGATTTTCTGATTGGTAATGAGTTGAAGTCAAAAACAAGTTAACGAGTTAAAAACTAGGGTCAGTAAACTTTTTACAAACAAACAAACACTCAAAGAAACTTGCAAAACAGACGTTAAGTGATGAATCCATGTATCGTGTAAGTAGTTTAAATCCAAAGGACCGTTTAACTGGACTAACAGTGACTTGATTTATTCGCTTACCGGCGGAACTCAAAGCTTGTCGTAAAAGACAAGCTGTTTTCTATTTATTTTGCAACCCATTGTACACTTCTGCTTGACTGATGGGTTGTTGTGAATTAGAATGCATGAATGCATGAATGCTGATCAATGTTGGACACTGTGTTTTGTGTGCTAATTGGCCCTTAGACTAAACTATTTTTAATTTTCGTCTTTTGCAATCCGACACAATCTTTATCAATATGAACCATCCTTCTTTTTTTCTTATTTATTTACAAAATAGCTTTTTCACAATTTGTTTACCTCAATAAAATGTTATCTTGAGGCTTTCTTTGATCTAAAATGAAGTTTTCCCACAAAAATAACGACCTACCGTGACGTTGCTCCCAGTACTCAGCACTTACTCTCCAATTAGATATATTGTCAATCAAACTAATATCACCAACAGCAAACAATGACCACGAAATAGGAAGATATAGTGCATTCACAGTTCACAAGATAGCTCGATGACACAGAGCTGAAACGACTAGTTTTCTACTAGTCCTTGTTTCAATCGCGAAAACCAGGCCCTCGAATGTTCCCAGGGTTATTGTTGAAATTCTTTGGTAACTTATTACTTTTATAAGCCTTATTGTATATAATTTTCGCATGGTCATGGAAAGCCCTCATTAGCTACAAAGATTGCATAACAATACACCCCCTGACTCGTAATTTTGCCATCTGTTACATCAATTTCTAATATTTCAGAAAGGTACTTTTTATAGAATAAGTTAATAAACAAAATATTGCTTTTCAGAAGCTTTCAGCGCTCGCGTGCCGCATCGAAAATTGAAAAGAATATCTTAACCTTCTTCTGTTATGTAATTGTTAATACAGCGGAGCCGCCATACAGGAAACAGTATTTAGGTAAGGGTTATGTCTGCATACGAGCCTAAGGGCCCACCAGGCCGGAGCTTATCCCGGTTTCCGTAGCATGAAGCGACTAGGAATATTGCTTCTCCCCCCTGGATGGGATGCTAGTCCATCGCAAGGTTACCCCCAGCAGTAAATTCGCCGGTACCCATTTATACACCTGGGTGGAGAGAGGCACTATGAGAGTAAAGTATCTTGCCCAAGAACACAACGCAGTGCCCCGGCCAGGGCTCGAACCCGGATCGCCCGATCTGGAGTCCAGCGCACTAACCCATTAGGCCAACGCACCTCCCACTATTAAGGTAAGGGAGTACGATGAAATCCTCTAACTGTAGCAAATAAGGCCTTTAACGAAAGACTTTATACCTCTCTAGTCTTGGTGCTAGGCGTATGCATTTTTATAGCTTCGATAAGGTATTGTTTGTTGTGTTTATTACTATTTTAGTACGCTAGGTAAAGTTATTCCGGAAAACCTGAAAACCTGGAATCTCATATCTCAGACGGGGATGTTGGTCGGCAATTTTGAATTAAACCCCAAAAGGAGACTAATCTGGGTTTAGCTCAATCTTTTTTCGACCCCAGCAAGATGCCATTTTAACCATTTTAAAACAGATATATTGATATTTCTTCGTGTGCAACCCTAGACGAGACATTGACGGGTAAAAATAGTGGCGTTTTTTCCTGGAACAGTCTAAGTAAGACAACAAGCATGGCTGACTCATTCATATGAGAGTCGCCCCTCTCTGGGGGCGATAACAAGATGTACCCTTGCATCGTTCAATGATTTCTGAATGTAGTGACCCCTCAAAAAAGCCTGCAGGTTGCCCATCTGATGTTTGATGAAATTATACCTTGGTCTTCCTAAACAAAAATTACCTGACTACACATATTAAAAATGTTTAAAACCAGATTTGGCATTGGCTTATGAATATACAAAAAAGCAAATTGTTCTTTTCCAAATCTTGTTTCAAGAAAAGCTTCAATCAGAAAGCTTTTACTGAACACCGATAATGTCGGCAGATGTTGGTTCTCCTATTACGAGTCTCTCACGCACAGCGGGTACAAAATGCCTTTGGAAACAAAATGAATACCAAATGATTGTGTGCTATACAGATGAATCTCCTGAATTATACACCACTACAGTCCCAAGAGAAGGTGTGCTCACTATAATGGACTGTGCGGGAAGGCACTGACCGAAAGAGGTATGAAAGGGTAGGAATTTTACGAGTTGAAGTATAGAACTGAAAAAGTAGGAAAATTCTTAGTTTACGTATTTCAAAGGCCTTTTCAACCTTCTTCTTGAGGGATTATTTAATCGGCAAACGTATAGGGAATTGATGCAATGTTAAAATTTTAAAATAACAACAAAAAATAAAATAAAGTGTTTTTGCATGTATCACGCTATACATGATACGTGATCATCAACATAAGGAACTTGACTAAAATGAGGTCATTTCTGAGTTTTCTGAGAAGAAAGATGCTAAACTGTTATTACTTCTAGGAAAGCAATCCACACATTGACTGTTTTTTGTAGATTTATAAGACGCGTTTTCCTAAATGAAACTTAATTAGGGCACAATCATCTTTGTACTGTGATTTTACAAAGCTCTACAAGGAAAACAATGCCGTTCAAATCGATGTGGCACAGCAGTAAAAATTCATTCAATTTTGAATGAAAAAATGCTAATACTAAAACGCTTATTTGTTGACTTTTAAAGGGACACTGTCACAGACATTTTTTGGCTTTTTTAGTAAAACGGCACCAAAATTATGACTGAGTACTTTCAACCATGCACGAAGTGCTCCTCGAACGTAAAGAGAAGGATATCTAGCAAATTGTTTAAAGAGGAGGGTGACCGTAAATAGTTTTCATCAATTTTTCCAAACCACAAGGACACAACTTGAAAAAGTCAGGCTGACTTTTTGAAGTTGAGATCAAAAGTTCCTGATGTTACCACAGTGATATCACTCTATATTTAGCTTCAGTATACTGGTATAGTAATTTTAAGAAAACTTCACCACTGTTAATAGGTTTCCAATGGTGTAAACATGTTTTTGGGCTGTTGAATTTTTGAAGTTATGCGCGTGGCAGTGTCCCTTTAAGCCATTAACGATAGGCGAAGCATTTCAATGGATCAAGAAAGCAGCAAAAGTTAATTAAAGTACGTCAAAAAAAAATTTGGAATTGAAGGAAATGGGGAGGGTCGGGTGTTGGAAAATTGTGCGTACTTCTGGAAAAATCCTGGCTACGCCCTTGTTAACACTTATCACAAACACACATAAGCACTTGAAATACCCCAGTTTGCTCGAGCAAGAAGTCGAGGAATTATGTCATATTGGTTCCCAACAACTGTTTTGCTATCGTATCTTCAGTTCCTTCTGAAAGGGTTAAACTGAGAGGAATATATGATAACTGATTTAACACTTAAAAATCGAAAAAAATGCGGTGAATCACAACGAGCTTTAAATACTTCAGTTAATTTTAATTCTCACAAACCACGCTTTACGCGTTCTTTTCTATTTTTCATTTTTTGTCACCTGCGTAGTCAAAAACCCATGAACCCTTTTATTTCGCAATCCTTAGCTTTGAATATCTAAAATACTAGTATGTACGAATTTAAATTCCTAAAGAGGAACTTGAACATTAGTATTAACAGAATACTTCTACTGACAACCAAATTTTTCAGATTAAATGCTTAGACCTCCATTTAAGTTTTCTACGAATTAAAATTTAGAGAAATTTAAGGTCGTGTTTGCAACGAAAAAGCCATACTTTTCGGGCGAGTTAGACCGACAAAAGAAAATAAAATCTATACTTTTAAGACCCTTGCCGACGACTCTTGCAATTCAACCAGAACTAAACACATAAAATTCATGCTCTATATATGAAATAATTACCTAGGAGGGGCGCAAATTACAACCGTTGGCGAAGATTCTTAGCAAGAACTGTTTCGTAGACCCTCGTTGAGCTGTCATACAAGACCTTTGAGAACGTTTTAGAGTTGGGTAACTTTCTTTTTTTCTGCTTTACGCAGCGCAACCTTGCAGCTCTTTTTAACCTATACAATACGTGTCAACATGGGCCTCAGTGTAGCATAGCACAAAATTTTAAACACGAAGTACTTTTATTCAGTATTGAATACGTTAAGCTTATCATGCAAATGTGTTAGTCATCTGGATGTTATTTGGCCTTGTATATTGATAATAATGATAATAAAATGACTTTTTTGGGAATATTGTTTATTTGCTCCCTTGTAGTGTCATTTGAGGCCCTTGTGCTTCGCGCTGGGGCCGCAAATGACACTACGCGGGCGCAAAAAAAAATATTCCCGAAAAAAGTCACTATATTCCCCTATCAAGAAACGCCACTTGCTTTCTTCTTAAAATAGGGTAAGCGAAAAAAAAAAGAGCTTCTCAAGTGAGCCTTGATGTTTTGGATTCTTTAGTTAGAAAGAAATTCTTATTTGAATGACCTTCGTAATATTTCCTTGAATTACTCCGTGCCGGAGTAAATGCTAGCTCAAGATTATATATATGCACCGCAAGATTGTGTATGCATGAGCGCGCTAAATAACGTCGCTCGGGTTGTGTGGTCGTTTTGAATGAGGTATGTAAACAAGTCTGTAGTGTATCATTTTTTTTTAAAAAAAAACTTGCTAAAAAATAGCCGCTTCTTGTTTTAACAGGCTAATAAGTTTGAAAGAATTCGAAAGTGCATATGTTAAGGTCGCGGGACAGGGTTTGCGCTAATACTTTCTTAGCCACCTTGGTCATCTTCATCTTCTGTGAAACTCTGATCAACTAAATTTCTGGCCACATGCTAGACATGTGGTTTTCTAAAAAGATGTAATTTTCTGAAAGAAAGAAACAACAACAATAACACCAACGACAAACCGACGGAAATCAAACCCATGATCTTCAATTGCGTACACTTGTTGGGCGGATGCTCCAACCACTAAACTGAACTAGAGGGAGACTGGTGTCGAGCCAGTACACTGTTTACAGCTATGACTATTTCGAGAAACGTTGTCGGAAACAAAACACACAAGTGCATGCGACAAGACACAAAGATTGTATGGGTAGAACGGTATTGAGCTACTGCACGTGTCAGGGGATACTGATAAGGTATATCGACATAAAAAACGCGAATTTGCTCGTTTTCTTTCTCTTTTGTTAGACATGTGGAAACAAAGTACGTTTAGCCACAATTGTCCTAACTCTATAAGACATGCGATAGTTAAAGTAAAGCTACAGATAAATGCCTCTTGAAGGGGAAAAACATATTCTCCACGTGCAAATTGACATTGCAAACTTGTACCTTTCCCTTTAGGCCAATATGCAAAATTCAGTGAATACCCAAACCACCCTTCGGTCTTGTCGCGCACTTTGAGTGTTTTTCCGACAACCTTTTTCGAAATGTGAGCTGTATATTCTAGTTTCATATGTGACACGCGTACCTTTTCTGGCAAGGCAAAGAAAACTCGAAGTGTGCAGTTAACTTTCAAACTTTATTTCCACTAAACAAAGAGTTGCATGTATCGTTATAAGATTATTACAATTATTATAACAACATTAACAACAAGGCACTCAATTCTGCAACGGACAAAAAGCAAAAGCAGAACACTGCAAATAGTAATTGGCTTACACTATACCTTTCCTTTGTTTGTAACGTAGAGGAAAAAAATCTAAACTAATGTCAGTACAGGGGAAATTTTCCTTATTTTGTTTGTCCGAAGATTCCCTTAAAGTAGACCGAAGTTGACCCGAAGATGTCCAAAGATTTTCGAGGAAAACGTTCGAACAAGATTACACCAGTCGAGACGTCCGAGGATTTTCAAATTATATTAAATTTAATTAAAAGGCCGCCCGAGTTTGCCCTGTATGTTACAAACAAGTAACCGCATGTCTCCAAAAACGTTTAATCACTATCACATTTGCCTAGCTATGTAAATAAAGTAGTTATTGACTAATAAGGCATAAAATACCGTGTCATAGGTAATATTGGTTATAATTAACTAGTACCGATATCTGTGGCCAAATTAAGTCGATCATTTTTAGACTACGTGGTCTTTAACTTTCTAACTGTGTTACGTACAATATTAACGGTAACTGCATGTTGAAGGAATAAAATTAAAACTTGCATGTCCAAGCCTCAAGAGCATGGAGGCCAGGTACAGCTTCAATTAAGCACCGACAGACGAACCACCACCAGCCTCCTTGACACCACCACTTTCACCTTCATAGGCAGATCCAGATTCTAGCAATCATAGGAACATAAACATGAAAATAAGTGTTAGTTCAGACTTATCATTAAAACCTGTCGCTGCCTTTCCTTCACAGACCGCAAATCATCAAAATTTCCCTTTCTATTCCATAAGTTTACTCTGCTCACCCAGAGCTTTTCACTATGCTCTCTCTACTTAAAAACGTCTGGGAGGAAGGGGGCTGGTTGCCTGCTGTTCTCTTCTGATTTTCTTCTAGTTCGATTATATTCAAACTGCACTTTAAGGCCATTTATAATTTTTCGAA
The DNA here is from genome assembly GCA_963693305.1 of Meandrina meandrites. Taxonomy (NCBI): domain Eukaryota; kingdom Metazoa; phylum Cnidaria; class Anthozoa; order Scleractinia; family Meandrinidae; genus Meandrina; species Meandrina meandrites. The sequence continues at coordinate 24,083,342 of OY855913.1, forward strand.
ATTTTTTAAACAATTGAGGTCAAAGATAATTCCGATGTCACTAGAATATCGGAGTGGAAATAACAAAAACTGAGAGCAAAATGCCCACCTTCTTTGAAAACATTCAAGTTGAGAAAAGGCAGGTCGTAGCAGTCTGTCAGATCATTATCGCCACCGTTAAAGGTCCTTCGCCTGAAGACTTTAGGCTGAATACGTTTCACATCGTCTGTGTTGTCACATATCACTCGAGACAGCTTGACCTTTCGTATCTCTGCCAGTTGAGCGGCGGTAAAACCTGTACAAGGGTCGTTTCTTTCATACCAAAAGCGATCGGCACGGCGGATGTCTGCGAATTGTTGGAGGATTATGCAGGTGGTGGTGCGTCCCAATTGACTGCCCGGTTGAAGATTTTCACTCATCATTCCTGGAAAGGGATCGATGTCCTCCACGACGCGGTAAGTTCCCTCCAGTCGGATTCGCTGAAGTCGGGGTATGTCTGTAAGTGCATTGAAGTTTTTACCTGATGCAGAGGGACCATCACAAAGTGTTGAGTACTGGATATAGCCTGGTAAACCATGATCCCGGCCACGCTGGATGTTTAATGAAACAAGGTCAGCCAAAATTCCAGCAGGAGTTGGCCCTTCTATTATGAGATAATCTCGCACGACCTTAGCCACGTTTCTACGAGAAAGAAAATCGATAAATTGATGATGATGATTACGATGATGGTCATGATGCTGCTGCTGATGACGATGATGCTGATGATGATGATATCAATATTGCACCATTTCCCATAGATCGAATGAACCGTTTTTATTTGTTAAAACAAATAATCTCATAAAAGTATTTAAAACATCTATTTAGCTAATTTACTATCTAACCTTTGATATGAAATTGAAAAAAACGAACAAAAAATTTTAAAAGATGTTAAGTCAAGAAATTAAAAAAAAATGCTTGTTTAGAAAGCCAAGTATTCAGTTTTCTTCTACAAATGGTTACTTTTGATCACCATCATCGTCAATTTATTTTCCTTGGCCTTGCAAGATGAAGTCATATTGTATTCAGCGAGGGATGATTAAGACGGAATCCGCCAGGACTTCGAGTAGTTATTGGACAAAATTATGTACCAAAATTATTTACACCTTATTGCAAGCTTTTTTGTTACTGCTTCAAATATCTTATCAAAAGAAATCGTTTCTAACAACACCAAGCATCGAAAACCGAAGTTCCGCTGAATTCCACTAAATCGCTTAAAAGACGTGAGCTTTTGCCTATAGCTTGTGAACTTTGAATTTCATTTTCTCAGGCTCTGATAAGAAATTGTTGTACCAAAATTATTTACACCTTAAGCTTATTGCAAACTTTTGTGTTGCTGCTTCAAATATCTTATCAAAAGAAATCTTTTCTAACAACACCAAACACCGAAAACAAATTTCGAATTTCCCACTGAATTCCACTGAATCGCTTAAAGACGATTTTACAAAATGGCTGCACGTGAGAATTTGCCTATACCTTGTGAACTTTGAAATTCATTTTCTAAGACTCTGATAAGAAGTTGTTGTCGGTATTATAAGGGATTATTACTTACATCTTTACATTTTATTTAGGATAGAAAATAACGCAATAGGATTTAAATTATTCTGGTACTCGATTTTTGTCCAACTTAAATAAATATTACTCGACGTCCTGATGGATTCCGTCTTAACATATTTTAAAAAAGTTGTTAGATCATGGTCCATGGTCTTCAAGTTGATGTGGGATGTATATAGTTATATATTAAACAAAGACCATCAGTAACTGTAGTTCTAGCCTTCCGATTGACAATGTTATTAATCAAGTTCTACAGAATATGACAAAACACTTACGCATCAAATCGCAAAGCTCTATCTAAAACCAATCCCAGAAAAATCCCTCCATAAGGGTCGACGCCTAGTGTTTCATCAAACAGCAGCTCTGGCCTAAAAAAGTCGACTGGTTCTCTTCGGAGATCTGCTACGGGACGAGTTCCATTATCCACTGCAAAATCTTCCCGAATAAGAGTGTGACCCATTCTCAGAGCGACTGTGGCGAAAGCGTTGATTATTGCAGCACTTACTGTTGAATTATAACCTTCGAAGTACTGACCATCTGGCTCCAACTTAACGCCTGCATTAGCCCTCTGAGACAAAAGAAAATGACAGTCATCAGTCTGTCAAATAACATGTAGTTTCAATAATTAAATAATTGAATATGTAACGATAAAAAGGAAAATCCTGGTGTCGAGCCTAGTGGCTCGTCAATGGCTCGTCAGTGGCTCGTCAGTGGCTCGTCAGTGGCCCGGTGGCTCTTCAGGTCGGAGGTTATCCCGGTTTCTGTAGCATTAAGTGGCGTAGAGTATTTCTACTCCCTGGGTGCAAATGGGCAATGTCCATGCCGGGCCTCGAACCCGCATTTCTCGATCCGTAGTTCGGCGCACTAACCATTAAGCCACCGCACCACCCAGTTGCTGAAACGTACTTAGCACTCGCTTAGCTGGAGAGGCGAGACTGCTCTTCTGCAATCGTCCTTTAACTCCTCTAGGCTACATACTATAGAGTCTATAGAATTCAGACTAACGAAAGTACACACGGGATTCTGGCCAAGGTGGCTCAAAAACAAAGTACTGACACGGATGTTAATCCAAAATGTGCATCGCGGCTGACTTTGTTTGGCAAGCAAAGCCAATGTCATGCCATGTATAGGCGTTTTATAATGGTTCCTTACATTTCAGAAGTTACAAAAGTGCATATTTTCATCAGCGGGACAAGGGACTAAAGTGGATTATTACATTTCTTCCCTGCAGATCTTACCAAAGTGTCGTTGAAGAGTACTTCAAGCCACTCATTGTACGTGATGTGCTGATGCATGGCGCCAACGATCTTGCGCGCCTCTTGGAATAGCTTCTCGTTGTCCCAGTATGGATTCAGTACGTGCAGGTATTTGGCAATACGATTGTGCTCGCGAACCCAAAGAGCATGCATCGCCATTAATGCTGTTAAACAAAACAGCAACAAAATATAGTTAGAGGGAGTGTTGTCTTAAAGTAGCAAGGACATTGGAATGCATTACGTCTCGGTTTACAAGTCATTTTTACCTTCGACGCGATCGGTTCGAGGTTCATCAGAAATGTATACGGATACTTACAGGTAGCTCTCGGCTCTCCCAGGAGGAGGAGGGGGGAGGGGGAGGGGGAGGGAGAGGGAGAGGGAGAGGGGGAGGGGGAGGGGGAGGGGGAGGGGGAGGGGGAGAGTAACTACTTACAGGTCCAAACTCTTATCCCTTCATATACTATTTTTGAAAGAAAAGGTACCCCTTTTAAATACCCTTGATAGGAAATACTGCCCCTTTTACATACCTACAGAAGGAATACTTAACCTCTTTTCTTATTTTCTCACTTGAATAGCCCCTTAAAATAATGAAATGAATCGGCTGTTCGGTGGGTCTGTTCGAGGCATTTGATTCATTCTAGTATAGTGGAAATACCTACGTGATAGGTTTCCCTGCCCTTTTGTATACTCCAACTCGTGAAATCCCTTCACATGTATATTCCTAGAGCCTTAGAAAAGGTAACCCTCTCAGGCGGAGACTCCACGTATAGTCTACTATAGGAAGTTGCCCCCCCCCCCCCCGGAATGTAGCTACGTAAAGAAAACTGCCACTCAGTTTATTCGTACTTTAGAACTTTGAAAGCGGTGCTTAAAAGGTTTAGTAATGTCTCAACGGAAGTGATACATAATTTTGATGTTTTAGAAATTTTCCTACCCTGATTTTCGTTCACTCGAATGTCACCAGCTCTGAAGCAAGGTTTGTTCTCAGGATCCTCAGATCTGCAGAATTCTTCTTCTTCTGCCCGCGGAAGAATTGGTCTTCCGTTAGAGTTAACGAATGGTTCAACGGACAAAAGCCCGAGATTTGCTTTTTGATCACGAAGACTCTGTGCTGTTTCGAAGTCTGAGCCGTACACTTGTGAGGCATCGATGTAAGCGGTTAACTCGTTCATCTGTTGTGGAGAAATTTAGTTATTTAAAGAAGACCACTCATTTCGCTAAGCAAACAGATACTGCAGGATCAAGTAGGTCGGCTCTTATCGATTGTGCTAGTGAAAGTAACATATTTTGCTATACATGCAGTGCCCGAATGTTTTCCAAATTATGCTCAAATTATGCGTGTTTTTGAAAATTAAGCTTTCTTCAGTATAATTCTCCAAAAAACAACGACAAAACAAGTCCACTGAAAATTATCTATTTATTGTTAATAAAGCATGATCGTTACTTCAACACGTATCTTTCCACCACGAAAAGACCAGGGTATTCGCGAGTATGATATCTTCTTTATCTAGAGTAACACACTTGCTTTGATAAAACACGCCTATCGGGCGGCTGTTCGTTTTGTCATCTTTGAAAGTTGCTCGACGCCATTTTATTGCCTGTGAAAGCGGGAACTGGGACCAATGCATTCTTTACTCCCGGTGAACAGAAATTGAAAATAATCAATCTTAGAGACCAAGTAAGTCATTTCCGAAGGGAAACGAAAATTGCTTCGAGTCAGCGGGAGGTTCGAGTTACCGAGGGTAAAATTACAGTAAGTGTATGACAGAAATCCAGGGGAAATCGATTTTGGTTCGAGTTAGCGCGAGGTTGGAGTTAGCGACGGTTCGAGTTATCGGGAGTCGACTGTAATGCCAACAATTATGCTAGCACAATCAACAAGGGCCTAGAATCAAGGGCAAAACGATTTCGGATAACCACTTATGGGGAAACCCGAACAAGCAAAGTGAATTAAAAATGCAAATGTGACCCAAAGCTATGTCTTTTTCTAATGTTTCTGTGTATTATTGTTAATTGATTATTTTACTTTGGCAGGGCTCTCTAATAAACTACATTTATAGTAAGATGCATCTGTATATATATTAAATAAATAAACAAACAAAAAACAACAAATAAACAAACTAACGAACAAACAGGCCTGCAAGTCACTTAGGATAAGCAACTGACCTGTTCGCCAGCCCCGTTCCGAGCCGATCTGCTGAATGGCATGCACGTTGCAGACGGATCACCTCTAAGCACTTGAGATGGCGGGATTGGGATTGAAATGCAGTCTGGATTGTCACTGGTACCAAGACACGGGCCACTGTTCGTGCCGCAGGTGACTCCTTCCCCTAGGGGGGTCAACTCAGTCAACGTGAGGTCATGATCTAAAAATTGTCCCCAGGTCATTACCATGTGAGTAAAGTCCGCTGTACGGTTAAGACTTCGGAACACTTTAGAACTAACTTTCCTGGCATTTGGGAGTTCTCCAATGTCTTGACTGTTAATGCGCGGTTGGTCGCCTGGTTGTTGATACGCAGTTGGGGGATCTAAACCATCAAAACGACGATGTGGTTGAAATGCGGCTCCAGCCGATATGTTGCACAGATTGTTGCAGCTGCCATCAAACGTACGATACTTCCGCTTGAGGCAAGCAAACCTAAGCTTTAGTGGATCACAGTTTGGTAGATTAAGCGTATCCAACATTTGCTGCGCGGCAGAAGTGGAACTAGACGTGGCGTGAAGCATTTCATACCAGCCAACAATGAGTAGAACTCCAAGGAGAACGCTGGATAAAAAAATAAATCGAAATAGTGTACTGGAAAATTTTGACTTTGCCTTTAGAAAATTTTCCAGTATTTGATTGATTTAGAAAATTTTCCAGTATTTGATTGATTTAGAAATTTTCCAGTATTTGATTGATTTAGAAATTTTCCAGTATTTGATTGATTTAGAAAATTTTCCAGTATTTGATTGATTTAGAAATTTTCCAGTATTTGATTGATTTAGAAAATTTTCCAGTATTTGATTGATTTAGAGGCAAAGTCAAAATTTTCCAGTATTTGATTGATTTAGAAAATTTTCCAGTATTTGATTGATTTAGAAATTTTCCAGTATTTGATTGATTTAGAAAATTTTCCAGTATTTGATTGATTTAGAAAATTTTCCAGTATTTGATTGATTTAGAGGCAAAGTCAAAATTTTCCAGTATTTGATTGATTTAGAAAATTTTCCAGTATTTGATTGATTTAGAAATTTTCCAGTATTTGATTGATTTAGAAATTTTCCAGTATTTGATTGATTTAGAAAATTTTCCAGTATTTGATTGATTTAGAAATTTTCCAGTATTTGATTGATTTAGAAAATTTTCCAGTATTTGATTGATTTAGAAAATTTTCCAGTATTTGATTGATTTAGAGGCAAAGTCAAAATTTTCCAGTATTTGATTGATTTAGAGGCAAAGTCAAAATTTTCCAGTATTTGATTGATTTAGAATTTTTTCTGGATACAACATCACGACAAGGATGTTCTTGATGAATTATATATATATCAATATGAATAAATTGATGAAAGATGAATAAATAGAGGATAATACATGGTTGCGCGGAGATGTGAAATTTATCTTCGAGTGTTCAACTCGATATCTCACGAGTGAGCGCAGCGAACAAGTGAGATATCGATTTGAACACGAGAAGATAAATTTCAAATCTCCAAGCAACCATGTATTGTTCTGTTTATTGTATAAACCTACTAATGACGAGGTTTTTGACGATTTTCCGAAGATTTCCGACCATTTTTCGAAGATTTTGAAAATGATGTCCGGTAGTCATACGAATGTTTCCGAACATTTTCCAAACTTTCCTGAAAATTCCCGAAGATTGCAGATGATTGCCTAGGAAGATCCGAAGATGTTTCGACTTAATATCGATAAACTTTGCCTCATTCAGCATTTAAACATGGCAAACTCGTTGCTCGTCAGTAAACGTGACAAAATCAATATCTTCACATGTGAAAGATATGATATCTCGGCACATGTGAAGATATGATTTTCCTCAAGGAGAGAAATCCTGGTAATTCACTCTAGTTTATATAATAAATGATATTATAACAAATAACATGTTAAATTAACAACCTCATGTATACTATGGATCCTGACGCCTGGGCTACTCTGTCGTTTGGCGCTGGGAACCCTTATATTAATAGCTAGGAAAGGTTGTCGATGCATTACGTATTACTGTGGCATTAAGATAGCATCAATTTATTCATGGTAACTTTAACCAACCTTGCTGCTTGCATTTTGCTTTTGAATTGCCTCTCACTTTACACCTGTGGAATAGTCGACACCATTTTATTAGTATTGGGTCATCGAAACAATTTGTGACCTAAACAACGTGAAATACACTACGCTAACCATCGACACATCCGATACTGACATTAAGATCGTTAACCACTTTATTCAAGTTTAGTTACATACATGTTTTTGACCTTTTCAAAAAGAGAGATCGACGCTTAATTTTAAAGGAGTACCGATTCGGAACGTTTGCCTTGCGTTCTTTTTAACCCGCAAATTGTATTGAACAGTTAACTAAATATATAATATATATTTTTTAGTTTTTGGTGCCGTGATCACTTTGTCGCAGTGCAGAATGAAATCAGCCAATTTTAAGCCCAAAGGGCTAAAATAACAGAAGCCATTATCGGTGTGGCAAAACAGAAAAAAAGATCAAATAATCGTATCCCTGGCTCAGTGGCCTCCGTTTGAAGTTAGCCGCAATCAAACAAACAAATAAACAAACAAACAAACAAACAAACAAATCCATGTACAAGACAATAAGAAAAATAAGACGTTCCTAAGTTTGATACTTACTCGACTACTTGTTTACAGATTACGTTCTGGTATACATATGGAAAATATCACGCCTCTACAGTCATACTTAGAACTCTTTCCTTGCCTCGGAAACAGAAATTTATCGAAAGCAAGCTAAAAAGGTGTATTGTGGCATGTATACAAGTAATTTTACGAAAGCATTCAGTACCTGTAAATTTGAGTGGAGAGCCCAAGACAGACCAAAAACTATTCCTCGATGTTGTACTGATCTCTTCAGCGGAGAGCCTTGCTTGCTGTGCTGAAATAGGTCGATCGTGCTTCCTTTTATACAGCCAGTTTCCTCATATCCTAAAGAGGACGGACAACGTAGTGACAGTAATTAATCACTGAATAACAAAGGCACTTTTTAACTTTAAAGCTGATATCTCAAGCTGCCTGTGGTCCAAGCGGGACTATTTTGAGAAACACGCAAGCGGCGAAAAGGTCCTGAAGACAATATCCTGTTGATTTGTTTGTTTTATGACGTGAGTCACTTTAATTTTCTTTGTACCATTCATAACAAAAATGGAAATCGATATGGCGATATTGCTGAACCGCAATATTACAAGGCTTTGCCAATTGTGGATGTGGATTTTGAAATCCTCTAATTAAACAAAGGGAATAAGTGCGTTTTTTGTTATGAGTAACCGTGAGAAATTTGCACCTAAACGACGAAGACAACGATATTTTTTAAGTTTGGTTGTTCCGACATAGAGAACTAGAGGTCGGGCAGCCGACAACTTACTTTGAGTTCAATTTTAATGATTGCGGACGTTTTCCTTTGTCGATGTCGTATTCAACCCTTCCGCGCCCAGTTCGTGATATTAATTCAAGGATATATCTATTTGTTTATAAGTGGCTCATTACTAGATAATTTCTGTTTTTTAAAAAGCAATATAACAAATTAGTTTCTGAAAACGATGTGGTCTGGCCAATACTTAACGGGTTTCACTTTCCCCAGTGTCACGCGACCAAACCTGGCTCAGCTAAGCAAAGTAACAACAGCATCTAGAAACAAACCCAGGTTTATTTTTCCTATGTGCTGTTGGCTGAACGCTCCTGACCAATAATGGATATTTTCTTCGGATGTCAAGCAATAAAAGTTCTTCCATGACTTGTTTAAGATTTCAAATAAACTGTTCAGTAAATGTTCTATCTTTTTCAATTAATTTATGTCATTTTACCTCATGAAAAGTTTCAATCCTGTTGACGTCAATGGACTAACTAACGTACACTGTGCTTCAATCATTTGTGTTGCATGGCCTACGTGGATCTAATGACATAAATTCAGGTTTTCTTATTTAAGGAAAAGTGGAACACTTAATTAAGCCTTAAAATAAATCGCTAGAAATCACGGAATTACATTTTCTGCGTATATAACTGCGCTTAGCATCGAAACTTGTTTGAATTCATAAATGTATATCTCACCTAATTGCTTAAAATTACGGCCATTAAATGAAATTTTTGGTGAAACGGCAAAGAGATTTGAGAAATGTCAAAAATTTTCCATGTTTTCTTGTATTGGAAAACGTTTCGAAAGGCCAGGTTGAGAAGGCGGAAGAATAATGTTCCCCTCAATGACAAGAGACCCTTTTTCTTTGTTATTATTTTTATTTCAAGTTATAGCACGTTTCATTCACTCATTTGATCATGAAGTGTTTTTCATGTTCCTAAGGGCAAAAAAACGAGTGAAACGGGTAAGTGGCTGGATGTAAGTCAAACGCACTCGAGAACTTTCTTAAAGTGAATGCGGTTTTCTTTTCTGTCACGACATGCACACAACGTGCGGCATAGCTTTAATATATGCTTAAAAGCTAGTCAAGATACATCATGCAATGCAACCAAATAGATACGGGTGTTATGCTGAATTACATAGTTTTTTTTATCTTTCCTACCCCCTAACCCCAAGTGGGGAATAGGGCCATGTTATAATTCTATAGCTATCAGTAAATAACGGTTTGTTGTAGACTGACAGAGTAAACGTGCATAAAATAACATTTGTTCCACATTGCGCGTGCCAAGCCTCTTTCACACACGATATCCTCACTATTGAACTATTCATAACCCTAGAGCAATAACACAATATTATTGAGCTATCAAATGCTGAAAAAACAAAGGATAGACTCTTAAAGTTTATTTTGATATTTAACTATAAACTAAGGAGGAAAACCAAACTTGGACCGTATTAAACAGATAATCTAGTTGAAAAATAATGAAAATTTGTTTACAAAAACAATATATGTTACAAGGTAGCAAATATCTTAAAAATCAACATTACTTACAAAATGTTAAGACATTAATTACACTATACGCTTTCCGATTCAAGTTAGTTAGTCTCTTAGCTGTTGCGATGACCAGTGTGTTTACAGCAAGTGAAATTACCATGCAAGTAAGAGATGATCTACTCATTGTAAATTTGTTAACGCTTGACACATCAGCGGCAGTATAACTCTGAAACGGCGACCTCGTGTTTAGTATATCCCGTATTTCTGGTGTTGTTATATAATGCTGTATAGAAAAGGAGGTCTATTCATACATTCGAGCGATTTAAAGCTCTTTGGATCGGGCTGTGATAGTTTGAGGTATCGGAGAAAACCAAGATACCGAATGAAATTCGTGAGAAGGTCGGCCCTATAGAAACATTTATTATTGAGTGACATTAACAATATTCGGCAATATTAAACCACACTAAGTTATTTCAATAAATAAAATCACAAAAAATTAAATAGCTGAAAAGCAAACTAAAAAAGAGACACGTGGTAATGTTTATAAATTTTATTATTAATGTCTTTTGATTAGAACTGAGAGCCAGATTAATTAAATAACGTTTTCATCATTTGTTGCCTCCCTAATTCAGTTGCTGTGATACATAGTTGTGAAACTCGGAAGAATCACCTTGCGTACCCGTAACTCTCGCACGCAACATATGAAATTTATATGTATTTTTTTATTTTCATTGCTTCAGTTTCCATTCCTGTTAAACTATTACTGGAGGCGTTTTGAAACTGGAAAAAAAATTAACAGAAAGTGACATGGTGGATGAGAAATTTAAAAATGAAAAAAAAAAAACACACACACACATTTTTCCAATTAATGTAACCTAATTTCAAAGCACTGCAATCCCAAGAAGTAAAATATTCAAACATACTCCAAAGCAGATCTTAGCTGTTCCAGTCAAACTAATGTGTTGTTTTATGGGCAATATTACTTATTAGTTTATTAACTCACGGTTGTGTGGGAGTTTCAATATTTGAAGTATTAAATCCCTTCTTCGAGGAGTAAGGGAAACCGCACAATATCACTTAGCGTGAATGAGAACTTTGTTCTTCTTTAAAGCTATTAGTTAAGATTAAACAAACAAAAAACAAACAACCCTGACTAAAGCGAGCAAGGCTCGAAAAATTTAATATTGGTACTCAACGACTGCTTTCAAGATGTATTGGAGTTTCTGTCAGTAACGATTTTACTGGATTTCACTGTGCGGCGAAACCCTACTTCACATGAAAAACCGACAAAGAGACCATCCTTGCCACCATGAGCGAACACGGATTTGTTTCGTCTGCCTTTTTTTGTTTTGTTTTGTTTTTCGGCCCATGTATGCAAGCTATAAGTTTTAAATCTGCTTAAAATCTTTTGGGGCGCTTTACTCCCGCTCAAAATCCTCGGTACGTATACCATTGGCATCAAATTGTCGGCTTTGGCACGAAGGTTGCATGCCAAATTATGACTTGCACCAGTGACGTCATCTTTTGAGAGTAACTCAAGTATGACGTGAAATCCTTGCAAACAATGTAACGTCACGTAGTGGACATTGCTGCTAAAGTGTCAGAAGACTTTTTAAGCTTATACTTAAAAATATAAATGATAGGAAAAAGCCACTGTCATGTGCCTTTAAAAGATTGAGAGCTGTCTATTTAAGGAAAAAACTGCGCGTAAGACACAAAAATAGGCCTTTCATAAACCAGTGAAAAAAGCCAGAGAAAAACTCCGAGTTTCATGGTTATAGATTAAGACGCCTAATTAGAAATTACACATTTTTGACTGCAAGCAAACGGCGATCAAGTGAATATGTTCTATAGTCAGCGAAATAGTAAGAATAATTTAAAAAATGCAATTTACAATTTCTTATACGATATGATAACAAGAATCTAAAATAATTGAAATATTGCTTAATTATAAGAGCAGAAGGAGGCGTGAAAGCTTAATATTTAGGATTACAGATAGACTCTGTTCATTTTGTTCCCACTGTAGGATAGCAATTTCACTGAAGAATATTTTTGTAGGGGAATATGCGTAACACTGACTTCATCAACACTTACTTAGATGAAAAGCATGGGGACCTTTCCTTTTTTTCGACATCTAGACGGCTAAATGAGTTATGAGCGACTCTTGGATAGTTAGTTCCAAGATACTTCGTGATCAGTTGAAATTATAGAGTTTGAAAGTGCTCTGAGTAAGTATCAGCGATATTGGTTTTTTGATGTTGAAAGTCACTTAAGCTCAGCAGAGGCATAGAACCGTTTTCCTTGTGGGCGAAGTATTCATTTCCGCAGATTTCTGCATAGTCATTTGAAAAAACTTCCTTTATGTCGGGTTCTAATTTTGTTTTCGTGCCACGCGTAAGAGTGAGATACATCAAACACGCAAACATATGATAGCGTGTCGATATATCTGCCCTCCTGTTTTCTCCTGAACAGGGCGGATGCTCTGAGATTAGCAAAGGAGATTAAAGAATTGTAGGTCAATATGCCGTCGTCTTGTTAAGCTTCATTGAAGTATCGCTTAACAGAGTACAAAGAGCCAAAACAAAATTTATTGAGCCAAGTCATTGGACTCAGTTTAAAAATAATTCGACACACTGCGACAGCAATATAACAGTAATTACTTACCATAACTGTATAATATCAGTAATAATCGAGACTATATTCCGGGAATATCGGACTCACGCTTCGCAGTCGTCCGTTCGAATTGGACTCCGTTCGGTCCTATACCACCATTATTTAACACCATCGTTAAAGGGACTCTGGGCTTAACTCGGCTGAGTTAAGCCCATTTTATTATATAACTATAAGTTTTGCCAAACACACGCTATGAAACTTATGTCAACAAAGAAACTACTTCTATGGATCTTAATGACGGAGCCAATGCTTCATTACTAACTAATAATGTCTCCTGGGAATTAATAAGTAAAAGTTACAAAACAAACGAGATTAACTTTGAATACTGTTCAGCCTAACAGCTTTTCAAAAACCCACATCGCAGACTATTACCTTCTTTTGAATTTGCTGTCTCATTGAAACGTTGCGTCACTGTTTGTCGGCAGTTTTCTGCCGAAAAACAGAAGTAGATGGTGGTTGCAATTGACATCAATGCTTCCCCTTGAGGTCAAACGTTTCTCTTCATCTGCAGCGGTACCGCACATTCAACATAACTTTACGATATTTGTACCCTTTTAAAATTCTTTATTTGCAAAAATTTAGTTTAAGTTTAAGAACTTGTTGCCTGAAATAATTATAACAAGTTAGAGATCCTTAAAAAAGGCAACAAATGAACCTTTATGGACGTTTTCCACCGCTAAATTATTGAACACTTAGTATGCCTAAAGTGTATCGTCATTGTCGTGACCAAAACTGTAGCCACAAATTTGTGTGATTCGATTCGAGATGAAAGCCGCAAAATAAAAAAGGCCAGCACAGCACGCAACGCTTTATCTTCCGATTACGACCGAAGCGCCGTTGAACTCTCAAGTCGAAAATCGAAAATGTTGATTTTCAATCACATGGCTAGGCTCTCGTCTATACGAACAACTCAAAAGTTCGAACCACCTTGCGCAGCATAATAATTCAACACAAAAGTATTGCTCCATGGCTTTCATGGTTTGACCGCCAGACGTAAAAATTAGAACCACTGCACAGCATGATAACATGAAGGTACTGTTCATTCGCTTTCATTCGAACAGCACCATATGAAAGTGATTTTGCTTGGTGTTTGTATGTTGCTTGGCCATTTTCACAATGGTTACACTTGCACAACGAGACACTGGACGTACTTGACGTTAGAGCACAAGCAGGTGTGACCACATCAGTGTTACTTGATTTTAATAGTACATTTTATCTAAATGGTTACACAGAAAGACATATAATGCAGAAATCGGCTTGAGGGTTTGGCTAGAAGTACTAACATTACTAAAACATTTAAAAAATATTTAAACATTTCAGTCTAAAATTAATCACTAAAAAAATATTGCTTAAGAATTCTGAAACATTACTAAATCATTTCTAAAACATCACTAAAACATTACTGAGACATTACTAAAACATTACTGAAACATTACCCAAGTGTGTGACTATCATTAAGAAGTAATTTCTTAGGGTGCTATTTATGGTGGCTCTAACTTTTGACTGTTTGATTCTGTATTAATTAGCTAGAGCCAAGAAATGGAAATTTAAAAATTTGGGCTTTCGATTTTCGACCCCTACAACGTGCACTCAGACGGGAGAGTTTTAGTGATATTTTACTGAATGATCAGCTGCTGGGGGCCGAAATGTCAGACAGCTAATACAAAAGAATTTTATTATAGATAAATGCGGTATACCTCGTGCATCAATTAAAAAAACACAAAGTTATTTTAGGTTCTACAGTGCGCTTAACACTTCATACTGCATTCTAACTTCCAATATTACAAATTTTAAAAGACGTCATTATAGCTTACCGACGCAAGAGTGACGAAGTAACTTATAACGGCTTAAAACAAGTTTTTGGCGGCATGATGAAACTATTATAATTAAATAAAATTGTTTTTGTGCTCCAATGCTTTCCACTGATATTATATTGTTTTGTGCGCATGTCTAGGCTAAGTGTACGTAACAACTTTCTATTAATTACTGGGATTTAAAAACAAAACTTGTCAAAAATACGATCAGGTTGATGGAGAGGCGGCTCAAGTTAGTAAAAGAGACATGATTTCTTTGAGAAAGTGACTATTTATTTTCCTCAAAAATAGCGCGTCAGAGGCAATGTTAGTTTGGAGATTGATTTAATTTTATGAATATTTGTATATGAATACATTTTTATGAATAATTAAAATTATTCACAATATGTGCCGAATATTTGCTTTTATACTTAAGGCAATCAGGTGTTCTGTTCTACGTTAACTCTATATATTGGTAGTTGTCTCTAATCCCAAGTCTTCTTTTCCACGTTTAGCATGCGTGTTACAGGATTACGTAAGACTGTTCAAGAAATAATTAACAGAGCATATTTACAAAGTTCACGGTTCTGCACGATTTACTTGGTACCCTTTATCGCAGGGTGTTTGTAATAGCTGTGTCATAATTATACCAAACTTACAACTTTAAACAGGCAAATATAATATCTCTCAAACCAAGAGGCTTATATAAGTATAAGTAAAAAATTGGTAAAAATGACGGGCCTAGGATATCACCGTATAACCAGCATGGCTGCTGGAACTCTCTGCAGCACAGCTTGTTACATAACGGCAATTCAGTTCTGCTGATGAAACTACATTTCTACAATTGCCGCCATGATGGTACAAGGTAGATCGAGAAAGTTCATCTCTGCGTTAAGCACGGTATTAAAAGAAACCATTTCTTTAAAACCGTTTTCAAAACACTTTGAGAAAGAAGTCAAAAAGCGTTCGTTAAATCAAACAGCCAATTAGAGTCATTTTCTTACGCGCTTGTTTCTGCGTTTTCTGACGCATTATTAGCCTTTTTTAAATTTTATAAAACCAAACAGATCAATCAGCGAGGGAAACAAATAAACACTGAATATTGCACTCTTCAAAGGAATATCAGTCTCCACATGAAATTAAGTTGTTTTTGTCTAGTGAAACGTATTTCATAGTTATATTTGCTTTATTCCGAGTTTCGAAAAAAAATTACTGCGCTGTCGCTTGTAACTGAATAGAGAGTTACGATAAAAACTGTTGGATGAAGCCATGTGTGTCCATTCAAATGATAACTATTGAGCAAGGCTTTCATGTCTGGTAATTGTTCATCCGTGGCGCTATCATTAAAGTCTGCATGTAGATGACACCCTAGTGTGTGAACATTCAAATGAACGCTATTGAACATTATTTTCGTGCTGCCATGTATTACTTTTGTTTTTACTTGAATTTTTTCCCCCTGCATTTGAGCGAATGTTGAAGTATATCAATTTTGATACCTTTCTTGTTTTCTTGCCTGAATACATTTCATTTGGCGGCCGTGGACTACTCTTCCTTCGTGCAGTATTCTCGCAAACTGACTCTCAGTTCTGCAATTTCGTAAGCGTGTACAGTCTTCCTGTTTTCCTTCTTGTCGTTTCTATATATTTTTTGTAAGTGCTAAGCGTATTGGTGGACGACCCCTAGCCTTTGTGAGTCAGTCAAACAATAAGGCCTTGCTTAAAGCAGTGAAGCTAAGGAAGACCGACACAAACTATCGCTTCTAAAGTTAGTTCTAAATATTGACCTAAAAGTCCTTTAAATAAACAAACAAACGAGCAAACAAAACGAACAAGCAAAATAAGGCCCCTCCAAAGAACGAAATTATGAAGCGCGAAACAACATTCACGTGGAGTTAAATATTGTTTTTTATAAGCCCAATATCCGTTTTCAAACACACCGATATCTGTAATATCAATCAAAATGTTTGTTCGTTTTTATGTTTTCCCAAAAGGTTTTTATTGAAGTTGTTCTTTATTTTTCATCCTGACTGATCCTTTGTTTACGCCAAAGCCACTCCTCGTCAAGAACTTTGAATCTTAGAATATCAGGTTTTGTCAGAACAAAACAGTTAGGTGGCCCAGACACTCTTAAATCCAAGATGGCATCGTCAGCTTGGATTTCATCGTGAGAAGTGGAGAGGAGCTTGGTGTGCCTATACTTTGATTAAGCTATGGTGCTAAAGTTCCAAGCCTTATGGACGTCTTATTTCTTATTGATAATATTTTACAAAGGCTGGTAATACAGAAACCCACTCAGCCCTGGGTCACGCTTGCACAATTCTTGGTTTGCATGTGACGTCATAATATTTTAACCTCGATATTGTGAGGTCTTCTGAATTTTTTTCTACACTAGGTTGAAGATGACCTAGGAAAAGATCGTTTTGCAAGTTTTCAGTCCTGTAGTATCGGTCACTTTGAAAATACAGCATTTTGAATTTCCGAATTTTAACCTTGCGTGGCACGAAGATAGTGGCCGCGTTGAATAAAGCTCTCCTCTTATGGGTTTCAGCACTTTTAACATTTTATTCAAGTCTTAGAAGATGTGTTTATGCGCATATATAAGAGTTCATGAGCGAAGAGAAAGCGTTTTCATCACAAAAGTGAATTTTAGATGATTTGGCTGATTTGTGCCGGCCATGTTGGTGTACTAAAGTTGCACACCAACATGGCATCTCTACGCTCTATAAATTTGCGTGAAACGTTTTGACCTGAGACTTGGAGAAGTTTTTACAGTGTAGGTCTGTTATGACATTGCATTTTCTTAGCTTCTTTCATTGAACGGTTTCTTATTTAATTTTTTATGGCGTGACAGTGCAAGCCAGCAATATACTGAAGAACTCGGTCACGCTATTTTAACTCGCTCTAGAAGGGCAACATGCCTACGCTATGTTAGGCGATTCAGTTGCAGCAAACAAGCTAGCTAGCTTACCGAAACAAAATAAGAACCTCTCGATAACTTTTTTGCGATGAATATTGCAAAAATAATATTAGTACTTTGTGAGTTGTAATGTTAATGTCAACTTGGAAATAGGAAATAGTGGAAAACAATGGATGCCGACAGAAATTTTAACTTCGAATCTTCCTCGTTCGTTTTGCAACTAAAAGATTATTAGTAAGTGAACACCGTGATATACTTGCCATTTCGAACTTTTGAGCTAATAATTAAGAAAAAGAAAACACCAAAAACGCGACTATAAGCCCGTCTAACAATAAATGCATTTATTTACACAGATGCAAGAGTGTTAGGCAGTTCTTGTTCTTGAGGCAAAACGTCTTCCGCACCCATGCTATATTTGTAGGACTCCTTTTTGCCAGGTTCTGTAGGTGTAAAATGAAGCAAAATAAAGGCCTGTATCGATTTTAAAATAACATGAAAAAAGTGCGTTCTGATTGGATAAGTTTGTTACTTCATTGGGTGGGCAAGCGTTTGACTGTGTTTGGTTATGTTGGCGCTTCACGCCTTTGAAATAATAAAGATCTGAAGCCTGGAAGATAGAAGAGCCTTGATTGTGTTCACTCTGTACGCGAGGGAAGATTTGTAAAAGAAACTCTCAACGTGAGGATTAAACAGCTAAAGTGAAGGATACTTGACTTGTTCCCCCACATGGGAAGTTTTATCAGTCAAAGTATGCTTTTTGATCCTCGCTGAAAAATGACAAGAAGTCTCGCCAATATTAGAAAACAAAGGATCTAAATATATTTAAAAGTATACCGGCATAGATTCTCCTTCAGAGACTGACGTTTCCCAGTGGAAATAGTTAAAAAAATATATAACAAAATAAATTACTGTATTTAAAGATGAATGCACATCAGCCCTAGCATGGTTTTCGTGTGGGTCCTCTATCCAGATCAAACAAGAATTTCGAATGTTGGTTTTGAGGAAGGAAGAAAATCGGAGTACCGGAAGCAAAACGTCGGAGCAAGGACGAGAACCGACAACAAACTCAAGCCACATATGGCACCTGGCCGGAATCGAGCCATATGGATGGGAGGCCAGCGCGCTCACCACTGCGCCACCTCTGCTCCCTGACTTGAATACCCTGTCTCTTACCTTCTTTCCATTCATTCAAGTTGACAATTTTTGGATTGTAACAATCCGTCAAATTGTTGGTGGCACTCCTTTCCCGAAAGACACTCCGAGTGATTCGCAGAATCCCATCTGAGTTATCGCACAGGACCCTTGCCAGAGTTGCATCTCGTATCGCATTCAGCTGACGCATTGTAAATCCAACGTACGAATCATTCCTCTCATACCAAAAGCGATCCCCAACACGAAGATTTGCAAACCCTTTAAGAAGAATGCACGTAAATGTATCACCCAATATGCTTCCAGGCAGAGGACTCTCGCTTATTCCTCCAACAAACAAGTCGACGTCGTTGACATTGCCGTTGTATGCTACTCGTATTCTCTCTCGCTGTGCCGCGTTTATGTTTGTGAAGTTGTCAATAGAGGCAGCTAGGCCGAGGCCACACGCCATTCGGAACTGATTGTATGGTGGTAAACCATGATCACGACCGCGCTGGATGTTGATAGCTGAGAGATCGCCCACGATGCCATCAGCTGGTGGTCCGTCTGCCAAAAGATTCTCTCGTACTGCTGGTGCGAAAAATCTAATGTACGAGAAATGTAGTTAGCATATTAAAGTCAATCATCGTAGTCTTCGTCATTATCATCGTCATCGTCATCGTCATCGTCATCGTCATCATCATCATCATCATCATCATCATCATCATCATTATTGTCATCGTCGTCGTCATCGTTCTATTGTTCCCTCAAACGGATCAGAACCTTTTATTTGCTGTGAAGATTCCACGAAGACCTCCATAATGACTATCGCCCATCCGATAGGAACTTTAAAATAAATGTTATTCAAGCTACATATACGACTAGATAATTATGACTTATATACCTACCTGTCGACTTTTTGAGATGCTTGAGTAACCAGTCCCAAAAGGATTCCACCCAAACCATTACCACTTAAGGAATACAGAGGTGACGGATCAAAAAATGCTTTCGTTGGAATAAAACCTCGTTGTCTGAATTGTCTGTTAAATTGACCAAAATTATCTCTGATTAAAGTGTGGCCCACTCGAAGAGCGGCCGTAGCGAAGGCGTTTGGAATTTCTGGGTTGACTGTTGGATCGTAACCGTTAAAGAATTTCCCTGTTGGCTCCAGTACAATATTTGCACGTGTTCTCTGAAAGAGAGAAAGGATCATAATGATTTTGAACTTACGTGTTGTTTACACGTAAAATGTCGTGCGTAGCTGTTAGATTAAAGCGAAATCATATAAATCAGTACAGTTTCTAAAAACCCTTGTAAAGGAAAAACAATTAAAATGCAAGACTGGTACTACGACAAAGAACAGTTTCAATAGCGGCCAATATTTTGACTAGTACAACTTGTCTTCTTCAGGGCCAGTGCTATAATAAAATGTAAAACGATTCTTGCGAAGGACGTCAGTAGTATACTCTTTCTTTCAGTCCTTTCTATTTACGAAATATAACACTTACGCTTACCAGATCTTCACTGAAGAAGACAGGAAGCCACTCGTTGTACGTGATGTGCTGTAGCTCTGCAATCACGATTTTTCTCGCCTCTTGGAACAGTTTTTCATCGCACCATGATGGATTAAGAACGTGAAGGTACTTGGCGATGCGATTGTGCTCGCGGACCCAAATAGTATGCATTGCTGTCAATGCTGTAAAAAAGGATTAAAAAGAAAGGTTTGGGTAGAGATAATGATTCAATCAGCCTATAAATTAATGTGATCAAAAAATTACAACGTAAGGGAAGGAGAAAATACACAAAACTAGAGAAATAAATTTACATTACCACTATAAGATGCAGGCTACCCAACTCCCCGCACACTAAGCACTTCGAAATATAAACTTTTTAAAGACAATTATAACGGGAAGAAATAAGAACCTCGACTTTATTCCAAACCAACGTTTCAGTTCATCGGGCAGTCGTAAACAAAACGACCCATAATGGTGGACTCAAAAACTTCATGTACGCTATTACCGAAGTGTAACGTGTCAACGAATTCAAAACAAAACTAAAAACAAACCCCGAGACTGTGCATTATGGAATTGGAAATCACCCTTAAGAATCATCAATAAATAGTACTCTAGATGGTCTGAGGTTTTTTTACTTTAAAATAACGTCGCACCATGTAACTCTGGAAAACTATTTATGTGACAAAATATTACCTGGATTTTCGTTTATTCTTCTGTCCCCGGCAAGGAAACATGGCTTCATCGTGGAATTAGGAGACTTGCAGAAAGTTTCCGACCCGGCCTCGGGTAGAATGGGAGATTTTGATGAGCTCAAAGGGAAAGGCACAACCCGTAGCAATCCCAAGTTAGCCTTGCGATCACGAAGCCGTTCCGCCTGTCGACAGTTGGCGCCGTAAACTTGTGATCCGTCAATGAAAGCTGAAACAGTGTTTACCTGGAAATGTATAGGAAATAATAAAGTCACACAAATTTGCTAACAAATTCTGAGGCTTTTGTCAACCTGGCCTGTTTCAAGCTTTCGGTTAGTGGGAAGCAGCACCGCTGCGACAATAAACAGCGAGCGAAAAAGATAGGACACCTCTTCAAAATATCTGTGTTCGCATATATAATTACATGATACTTAAAATCAGTGTTCAAAAGAGTTTTTAGCTTTGTGCTTTACTAAATCGTGGCTATCAAAAACTGAAAAAAGAAAAAACAATGACCAATATTTTGTACAAATACACTTCTTAGCTTCATCTACTGCTATAATTCCCTGGCAATCTTCCTGCACTTTCAAAACCGGCCTAACTTTAGCCCTATCAGAAATTGTATAAAAATAATTCAACAAATCAGATAAAAAACAAAACCAATGAGATACCAGCGCTTGGAATCGCTTCTTGCATTGCTTTGAGTCCTCATTGGTTCACTGTCTGACAGTCTGTGACCGCCCAATGAGCCGGATTGCTTTAGTTTCAGTAGTTTACACACTCAGTTGAGAATCGCTATAATCTTTAACTAACCTGTTCACCATTTTTTATTGCTGACCTACGTAGTGGCATGCACACTGCACTTCGATTATCTCTCAGTTCATTCCCCTGAAAAATGTCGATACCAATGCATCCCTCTTCAGGTCCCTTACAAGGAAGGCTGTTATTTCCACACTCCACGGTCTCATTGTCTTGGGTTAAAGTGATGTCGTGGTCCAAAAACTGCCCCCAAGTCATGGTCATGTGAGTGAAGTTCGCTGTTATGTTATCATCGTTGCCTGTCGAGCTCACGAACACTATCGTGCTGACGTTTCTCGCGTTTGGAAGCGGCTGGTTGCTCGATCCCAGACTTCGGGGCGCTTGATTGCCATCTTGATAGGCGGGCGGCAGCAGACGTGAAAAGGGCCTCAAGGCACTTCCTCTTGTAATGTTGCACAGGTTATTGCATGATCCGTCAAACGTGCTATACCGACGCATGAAACAATTAAGCTGAATGCGCAGCGACACTGGCTCACATTTTCCCTGCATCATTGATTCGAGAACACGGCGAGTGAAGGAATTTCCAATGTACGAAGTGTGACCCAAAGTACACAAAACGACCAGGAAGATTAGACATTGCAGAGCTCTGTGTTTGAATTAGAGAGCAATTAGCAAAAGACCCGATGGAAGACGTTCTTGCTGATGTACAAAATTCAATTTTTGGGGCCTAAAAATAACCGTTTTATCAAGATGCAGTAAAACATCAAAAGCCTAGGTATTAATTATAACAACAACAACAAAAAGAACCTTTATAGTAACTAAGGCTATAGATGGGTGGTCACTGAAGAATTTTAAAAAGAAAAGACAAATTTAGGCGAACTTTTTCGAGATACCCCATCTGTGAAGTAACGCCAGTTAGTCTGACGTTTTTAACTTTGCGTTCAATTTGTTCAGACTGTACATATATCGAGACTTAAGGTAACAAATTCCTCCCGGTTGCCAACACGGACACATTCTGCAGGGCTAACCATCTTCGAAGATTGCATACCCTTGAAACAGTTTTACCCATTTATTCATTTCCATACAACGCAAAGGTGGCTCAAAGGTTATTCTTCATTTACCTAGCTTCCTTCATTGTCTTTAGTTCCACTAGCCGTTACTACTTTTCAAGTTACACCTATTTAGGAAATACAAAGAAAACAAAGAAAATTATTAAACTCACTTACATTGTTCTGAAAAGGAAACAAAAAAGAGCTTGAAATATTATAGACATTAAGAAATTAAACTTAATTCATGATCTGTATATATGGTCTTCTTCCAAATCAGAATTTACTTTACTCTTAATTGTCCTAAAAGTTTTAAAAATTAGCTAAAGATTTGCACTAACGGATTCCTTGCTTTGTTACAAGACTTTTATCAAACAAAAATGAAAATATTTGTCACTACCCTTAATCAGTCGAACTAGTAAACGAGATCCAGTCGAGTATACTTACAAAACAATATGAACAATTATATAGCATCATATAGGAACGGAAAATTGAAGCTGTTGGTTTGTGGCAAATCCAAGTCGATGCTTTCCCAGAGAAAGTTGGTTGATGACTATAAAGATATATATAAATAGAGTTCACGTAGGAGGCATCTATATCAGTTCGGGTATGGTTAATTGTTCCTGATATTGAACAATATATACACTAGATTGGGTTTAATCGCAGTGGCCAGTATCAACTATATGATCTTTTGCCGCTCTGTTCATACAGAGAAGCCCGATGGTTTTCCAAAAACAATGAAGGTATTTTGTGAATCAGACAAAAAAATAAATCTATATAGGCCAACTGTAATGATCATAGATGTCGACAAACTGAAGTAAGATTTTTTCTAATAGATAAAAATTAAAAGTAAAATTCTTCATTGACTGAAGAACTTTTTACTCGAGGATTGACATGCACAGTTTGCTCTCAGACATAAGAGGGTTGAACATTTTTAGGAATGCCTTGAATGGTTCGGCGAAGCATTAACGACCTAAATTTGTGGTAAGTAAACATTTTTATGGAACAAGAACTAATACTAATCGTAATCGTTTGAATCGCTGCTGAAACAAATACATTATGTCTGTCTTTCATTGGACGTTTCTTGGACGTGTTTCAAGGCTATCCAAGAGGTTTTCCAAATAAAGACTGCACTGCGCTATATGATATTGCATGGGTTCTGTCAAAGCAAAGGAAAAAACTGACACCAAAAATATAGATAAGTAACATAAGATGTACCTTTGCGATTTTCCTTTTTTCCTTGGCTTCCTTTCGAAACTGACAAATCTTTTAGAGATCTGAAAAGCGACTCACAAAGAGACTACCTCGGTGAGCCGTTTTATTTACAGACTCCCGAGCCGAGTTTCCCGGCTGTGTATATCACTAACTTCTTTCATATTGCACCTAATTAAAAAACTTATTGCCATTCTTTCCATAGATCATGACCTTCTCTTTGACAAGAAACTATTAGCAGCAACGTTTTGACTTTTCCAAGTGTTTAGAAAAGAGAAACATTAATATGTCTTCTCCTAACTCAAGCACCGTGAAGTGAAAAACACTGGAAATTTTAACCTTTGACGTTTAGTTCAAAGTTGTCGGAACAATACTCAATTGCTAAGTATAGAATCTAGAATGAACATTAAGTTTCAATCTGCTAGACCTGTAACGAGACTAAGTCGAACAAACATTTTCTTGCTGAAAGTGTAATTAATTAGGATCCAGGGGCTGAGAAAATAAGCTCAACCTCTGTTATAATAGAAATCATCAAACCGCAGCTTGGTTTCCAAAAAAGCGGCACCAATTCCGTAATAATGGCAGTTGTTTTCAGTAGTCAGGACTTCAGCTTTTGCATACCCCCATAATGGCGATCGTTTTACCTCTGTTTCAAGACAAGGCAGGACAAGTCCTGGTACAAAACTATTTATATGAAAATGGTTTGATTTGCACAAAATGATCATGTAGGTGAAGCAAATTTCCGATGAATGGTTTCACGCGAAGACAAAAAAAAAACACACCTCGACAATGGCCTATTCGGTATAAAGAAAACCTATCTCTTTATCCGTTTCGTCTATTTTGAGGCAGTCGGTGTCCGCTTATATTTCATTTAACTAGTTTCGCCTTTTTTTAAGATATATTCTTGCAATTAATGGCTATATATATAAACATGTCCTTCGTAACGTTGCTTATGGTCTACATGGTGGATCTGTTGTCTTTTCAATTTTGCTCTTTACCCTAAGCAGAGTGAGTGGGAGAGAAAAGGATTGAGATTAAAACGTTCAATTTCCGCCTCCCACTTTTCCGCGGCCCTTCTGTTTTATCTAACAAAAAATGCGATTACGTTCTAAAATCACTTGTTATCGCTTTTGGTGCCACACTGACCAGCCATTTCTTCTCCCGCCATTCGCCTCGCGTCCAGACAACTCTAGGGTTTCCACCCCGTGTTGTCGCCACGTCTTGAAATGGCGATGATGATCTTTACAACTGCATCCTAATTTTAGCGATTTAAATTTTGGGTTCACCTCTATAAACACCTCAGGTTTATTTGGTCTCATTTGTGCTACTTGTGCGATACACTAACTATGCCAAGAGATCCTCAGAACCTCAGAAAATTGTACAAGCGACCAAACGTTATTAATGAATATTGCTGCCATCATGCCGTTTTGATTATTTTGAAGCCGTTTGACATCAAAATTAAACATCTCATTTATGAGTTTTTGCTGATTTTGATCATGTCTGGTATCTGTACAGTCAATCCAAACTGTTTTGTCCAGATGATAATCAGACAGTTACATTTTCTGGCTTAATTTGTTCCCTTCAGGCAGTAGGTTTAATTAAGACTGGTCTGTACCTGAACTAAAAAGTCAGTTGAAACATAAATTATATCCTATCAGCTGAGCCTTTTTCGTTAAGTTTAACTGCTTTAAGTTTTTTAGGAAATGTTTGTAGAAAATTTTATCATTTCGCAAGGCAAAGGGTCGTGAAGTCGTACTTATAGTATATTCATCCAATAGATTAGACTGCACTTATTTCAAGCATTGTAAGCTCGGAGATGAAGAGGATAGAGAAGGATTTAAAATGGCTAAGTTACGAAAAATTAACATCAGTTAATTCGTAGATATATACCTTGAATGACAGACAGAAAATGTTGAAGCTTGCATGGATGAAAAACTATAAAGATAATATTTTAAATATTTAAAGAGAGTACTGTTCCTGCACGTCAAAACTTTCTAATAGCTCGTCGATCTCATCTTAGCTCACTGACTCAGCTATACTCTCGTTTTATTCGCTAGTAATTTTGTCCCATTTTCATTTCATTTTCCCCAACCTTATTATCATGCACTGATCTAATGGTTATTAAATTTATCATCCTTTACAAGAAACCGTTGCTTACCCTAAACGTTGAAGCGCTACTTTGAACCTTGTTAAATAAAAACACTAATGCTAACTGCCTAAAATTTATTATCCCAAATGCTAAAATGCTGATTAATTGAATCAAAATACTACTCATAGCTAGTACCACTAAAGATTAAATCGTTGACTAATTTCAAATACAAAAACGTTGGCTTATCCCAAATACTGAATGGTTTATTCTCCTACTAACTAAATAGTCGTTCACTCTGAGACGTTACAAAATCATTTTTTGATTATTTATTAACACTCCAAAGATTTCCAAATAATTACAATATAAAGTCGATAAAAATACAATCAAAATTAAAGGGAAAATAAAAAGAAGCAAAAAACAAAAGCAATTCTACTTTACGGTTAGTAACATTGTTTTCGTGTTAAAACGTTTTGAGTTCAAAAGCGGAGTATACTGGAGAAAAGCAGAAACAATATTAAATACACGGACACACCAAACGCAAAATGCACCGTCGCTATTCAAGCTAACGAAAAAAGAAATCCATTAGTTACAGCCTTTGATCTCCTCGCCTTTTCCTTCAATGAGAGATCCCTCCTGCGAAAAATGGTTTGTCTTCAACGCTCTAATAACAAGCAACGTATTGTGAAAAATATTGACAAACTGTTTGGATCGGCCTACTTTCAGGTGAAGTTTTGGCAAAGACTGTTTCATCAACATGCAATACACATGTAATTGCTTTATCTTCCTTCCATCCTTCCTTCGCTGATTATATGCCGGAGAACATGGCTTTCAAAGACGACGAATTTAGATTTATAGCTCCGAAAACCGCGCTATAAATCGACTTCATCCCTTTTCTTTTCAAGAACAGAAATTTTTCCTCTGGTTTACACGTATGTTTAGGAGCGCTGCGGGTTGCAACATCGTTTGTTTTTCTTCATTGCCACAGACAATTCCTGGAATACCTACAATCTTAAAGGGAAGTTTACCTCGAGTTCTCGAGTACTGTTCTTTCCCGTCGATACTTTCCTATATTTCGTCACTGATGTCTAAGCTTCCTTCCCTTTATCTCTCGTTTTAGTCGATTGTAATTTTGTCCTTCTGTTCAACACTTCGTCAGCGGTTCGCAGTTCGGTTCGCAGTTCGGCTTCTTCTTTCTTCTTTTTAGTTCACTTGAAAGGTTAGTCCTCAGCTTCTTTAAATCTTCAAGTAATGCGTCAACGTCCGAGTGTGTTAGTCCTCTTTTCATTTATACAACAAAGACATCTTGGATCGGAATCCGCAGTGGCTGCCATGTCAGGCGCTCAGAAAGGGTCGCCTGTTTCATCCCTGGCGGATACTCTGATCTATCGCTTCATTTGTTCTTCATTCCTGTTTCTACTGATGGCATAACTTTAAGATAATTTTCATGCTGGTAAGGTTGGTTCTTTATCGAACCGAAGGTTGTCGAGGAAAGGAAAGCTCACTTTCAAGTCAAAAAACTCTGGCCGTCATTATCGGCGACCCGCCTACGCGTGCTTCCGTCGCGACTAAATCTTATACCTGATTCACACCAACAAAACATGTTTAGTCTACCAGGTTTAAGAATATGAAAATCAGCAACGGACAACTGACAGACTAAATTTTACATAGGGTTCCAGTATGCTCTAACTTGCGCTTTCATTGTGCCAAATTTGAAGTCGAAAAACATCAGCCAGCAACTTCCATGAAGAAAACAATTTTAAACCGTGTTTAACTAAACAACATTTAAACATGTTTAAGCTTTGATGTGATTGGGGTATTAGTTTAACACTAAACTCTAAATTATTGTTTACCTTAAATACTCAAATTATTGCCTAATCCCTGCCGTTAAATATTTCAATCTCTTGCAATTATTCGAAACTGACGTTACAATTCATGAGAGCTTAATCCGCGACAAACGACAATCATTTGTGTAAACGTTCACCACTGATTCCTCGATTCATAAAACAAAATCCATCAGGAATTGAAAATGGAAACAAGCTGCATATTCACAAAGGCGAAACACCTCCCTTTCACGTTCAAATGGCAGACGGAAAACGTGGAATTTTCCACATTTACCGGAAAAACAAATGTGATGCTTTTTATCTTTCAATTAGGTGTTTCCGTCAACGTGGCCACTGCCAAACGAATTTCATAACTTAATGCTGAAATTTTTTTCTTACCTTATCTGTTCGAATTCAGTTGGGTTTGATGAATCGGTAGTTAGTGTTCCTCAGTAGAAAGCAAGAGTAGAATCTGCCTCCCCTGTTTAAAGCTGTGAATATTTCAACAGCACGTCAGTTTTGATCAGCAAACGTGGGTAGAGCTCGGCAGCTCCAATGAAAAACAGAGAACGTTAGTCACAGCACGTTCTCATTCGTGAATGGTTAAGACGTGTGTCACGTGTCAACGCGCCATCCCACAGCTTACTAAGCTATAGGGATATCGGAAGTTTACCGTAAAAGGTAATTTCAAGCGTTTTAAAAGAAGCTCAATCACTTTAGAGGTACCCTTGTATCTTTGCCCGCTAGAGGTAAGCTTGACCGCTCTAGCTAGCAACTATATTAGTCTTTGTGAGCAAAAATAAAATAACCGAATCAAATTCGTCTTGTAAATTATGTGTTATAACTGATTAAATTAAGTTCGCGTGCAGGAAAAAAATATTTGAAGGATATTGAACACACTAAGGTCATTTTGAGTTCAAGCATATTCAAAGATATTTGTACATCGGTCTTATCTCTTCCTTGAAGCTCATAGTTGAACTCGCGTCTCACTCCCACCTCGGACAAATATCAATGCATTTATTTTTCGCCGAAAGGAAGTTATTGTTTTGTCGCGCGGGTTTTAATAATAGAATAAATGTAGTTTGGTTTGTATATTATTTTGAGGGTTTAGTTGTGAGGCTCATTATAAGGAAAATGCGTCATCTACTTAAAAGATATTTCATTCAGTTACGATGGAAGGCTACTCTGTATCATGCCGGTGAAAAGGCAAACAAAAGACAGTGTGGGGAAAATACGTCACCTGCTTGAAGGATATTTCATTCAGTTACGATCGAAGGCTCCAATGTGATATGTTGGTGAATAGGCGTGCAAAAGACAGTATAAAGAAAACGCGTCACAAACGATCAGGCAACCTCGTTACCAGGGGGGGGGGGGGGGGGGGAGAGAGACCCTGGGAACGAGGTTGACTATCAGGGTGTCCATTTAATTACGATTTCTGACTTATATCAAAGTATGTGTTCTTGTTGGTGACAAGGAATTATTGCTCCCACCCACATGGCTGCCAACTAGGCTTTGAGCGTAAAATGAACGCGTTATTCGTCTTTACAAGAAAACTTTTCCTAGAAACTGATTGTCAACTTTGACATGAGCCGTTACATATTTCCTGTATCGACGTTAAGAGATACGTAATACACGATTTCGTAATACCGGACCTGGTTGACATCCCGGGGGGGGGGGGGGGGGGGTACTCAAAAAAGTTTTATACGGGGAGGCTCCGCCCCGAGGTCCAACCCCTTACCCTTTTATATACCATTTTTTTTAGAAAAGGCACCCCTTTCGTATACCTTTTATTTGAAAAAGGCACCCCTCTCATATACCTTCTTATGAATAAATCGTTAAAACAGGTAGTGTTCTTGTCATTTTTTCGCGTAGCGCGTAATAAATTAAAATTAAACAGTCATAAGCTGCGTGTGCTTGATCTGTTTGAATTCAAGACCCTTTTTAATACCCGAACGAAGATTTTCCTACCCTTTCATATACCTAAACTTGTGAAATCCCTACCGTTTTATATACCTGAAGCCTGAAAAAGGTACCCCTTTCGGGCGGAGCCTCCCCGTATTGCTGGTTTTCACTGTCACGCCACAAAAAAGTAAATCCAAAACTATTGAGTAAAAAAACTCAAGAATATTATAGGTTGTAGAAAATTACCAGATATTCTGCTTGTCCAAGTCTCGGGTTTGTACGGTATTCTGTACTCGAGTTATCCGTCAACATGTTTCACACAAATTTACAGAGCTCTGTATGGAAACGCCATGTTGGTGCCCATGTAGTTGGGCACCAACATGGCGGCCGGAAATCAATGAAAACATCTAGAATTCAATTTTGCTATAAAAGGCAGTTATATCACTCTCATGAACAAGTAAGCATTCACATAAACACTTCTCACAAAACCTCAACTGTTCAGATTGTTAAAAATCGTAGGATAAGGCATTATTTTGAAGCATACGTGACAGCCTTCTGGCGGCCATCTTGATGTCGTGTGGCGTGAAATTCCGAAATTCAAAATGGTCTATCTTAAAGACGGCGGCTGCTATCGAGCTAAAAACCTTCAACAAGATGTATAGTAATGATGTCTAATAGCCAGTGAAGGATAAAAACTCAGGGGTCTTGCGATTCTGGATTTTACAATTTTATGACGTCACGTGAAAACCAAGAATAGGCCATTATAGGGAGTCCCCCCCGCGGGGTTGACATGTCGAATATACATATTTTACAATGCTTTTTAGTTTATCTTCTTTGTCTGACGATTCAAAGCAAACATTTGCTTTCACTTCTAAATGATACCTATGGATAAAAGTTTGACAAAGGTCGCGTTTGCTATTTTGTGTTTCAGCACATTTTGCATTTTTTAAAAATATCGGGGAGGTTATAAATAGCGACTTTAGGATATCGGACTGTAAGTCGTGATACATGTGAGAGAGTAAACACGCTACGAATGTAAGAAGGAAGGGGTACTGAACTGGTGGATAGGTTTGTGGCTAAACAAGTACGAGAAACTTAAATTATATTAATGATCAGCTACCGTACACTTCCAAAAACGACCCTTCTCCATGCCATATCAAAATCCTCCAATTCTTATAAGGAAAACTGAATGCCAATTAAGATCCCTTTTGGTAAACTTTCATGAATGTTCCTCCGCCTCCTTCCATGTGTCACACTTCAAGAAAACGCTAACATCGCGTCGGTGCTAGCCCACCTCTCCCTCTTGTACCCTCACTTCAAATATCAGTCGATTGGTTTATATTAAGAACATTAGCTCTGATTTAACATTAGTCGTAATAGAATTTGGTCGATTATGAGTCTTGGAATTTACGAAGACCTTCAGTAGATTTCGAATATACGTTCCGGCTGGTTTGACTTTCAAGAAAAAGCCCAGTAAGGATTTTCTGTTATTCCTTAATTCTCACTACATTGATCAATATGAGTTTAAAGACTTCGCACATCATATCACATCTTTTATTTATCCACCTGTATTACGCCAGTATACTATTTTTACAAGAGTTTGTTCAACACCCACCTGACAACAAGCTACTTTGTTTAACAACACTGGATTTCAAGCTGAAACCATCTACTTACTTACTTACTTATTTACTTAACTCTTCGCGCCCCGAAGGACGCTTGAGGTCATGAAGTTTTTTGAGGCCAAGAAGCTATCTTAACCCTGTAATAATAATATCACTACACCTATCATCCAACCAACAAGCTAATAGTCTTACAGAATCACAAAACCTCAGTGCGCAAACTAAAACTTCTCAAGCTTTTAACTTCATGTAGTACTCCTTGAGGGTCTTTTATCAAAATTTAATATCATGATTTAGCGTGACGTTATTTTGTCCATGGTTGCTTGCCCATCATTGCTAGAACTTTGCATCTGATGAAAGTTTTATTTTAGCCATCCGCGGAGCAGGCTGATGTACAGTTTAATTTATTTAGTACCAAGATATTACACATTGGATTGATAGGGAAGAAACATCGCGTTAAAAAAATGTGGTGGAGTTTACTTTCAAGACAGACACAGTTAACTTCTCCTCAGCTATGTCAGGTCTTCAGTCTGTCTTATTTCCTTTTGCTACAGCTTTCGCATCCTGCTAGTTTGTCGTCAATTCCTGGTTCTGGGGATACGAGAAGAGGAAAAGAAAAAATTTGTGAATAGTGCACGATGTCCTTTTGCTTCAAATGCTCCTTTCTTGATTTTAAAACCCTGTTACAATTGACCCTCAGGATTTACGTTAATTTCTACTGGGATCTGCAATACACGTTTTTGAAATAGTGCGAAATTGCTTACGTCGTGTAACGAAACCGTGTTAGTTGCACTTTTTCCTTTACCTTCGTTTACTTGTGTTAATTTTTTTTCCCTGTGTGCATAAAACTTTCCTCAGGAGAGCGCTCGGCTCTATGTGGTATAGTTTTGGTATTTCAGTTGACAGAATTAACGAAGTTTATGAACAACAAAAGTATATAAGAAACGCATCACTCCAGTTAATGTAAAGTTAAGGTTAAGTCCGCAGTGTAGCCTAGTCTCCCCCTGTAGGTGCAGATCAGTTTCTTTTGCATGGGGCGACTAGAAGTATTTCTGCCCCCGCCCCCGCCCCCCCCCCCTCCCCTCAACCTCCCCCTCCCCCTCCCAGGATGAGATGCTAGTGTATCAACCCGCACCCAATTTGAAAATGTGTGAAAGTAAAGTGCCTTTTCCTAGAACACAAAAAATGGCCCCGGCCAGGACTCGAACCTGAAATCATTTCATCCAAATCCAGTAGGTAAATATTTAGAAGAACCATTTTTCATTCTTGATTGTTCACAAGGAGTGCAGGAGAAGCTTTAAACTCCCCCTGCACGGGCACTAAGAGGTCAGCGCTGGAGGTTGCATCTTTTATCGTATATTCTAAAAATATAACTTTATTTATCTACTCACCTTCTTTCCACAAATTTAGGTTGATAGATGGAATGTCGTCGCAGTGAACCACATCTGCGCTATTTTCAAACACTCGCGGTTGAATTTCCTTCACGTTATCTGAATTGTCGCAGATAAGTTTCGCCAGCGAGCTACCCTGTCTGATCGAGTCCAGTTGTTCCAAGGTGAATCCTGTGTACGGGTCGTTTCGCTCGTACCAGAAGCGATCACCTACGCGGTACCTCTTGAAAGTTCTGGCGATGATGCAGGTGAAAGTCTGTCCCAGGATCGACCCAACTTGAGGATTCTCGCTGATACCTCCAACGTAAAGATCAACATCGGGAAGAAATGCGTCAATGTTGTTGAGATCATTGACGTACGAAGCTTTAATCCTTTTTAGCTGGTTCAGGTCGATGTTTGTGAGAAGATCTTCAAACGTATTAGCAACACCGCCACATGCCACGCGAAAATCTGCGTATGGCGCTAGGCCATGGTCTCTACCACGGATGATGTTAATTGCCAGTAGATCTGCCACGGTACCAT
Organism: Meandrina meandrites; assembly: GCA_963693305.1. Lineage (NCBI taxonomy): Eukaryota > Metazoa > Cnidaria > Anthozoa > Scleractinia > Meandrinidae > Meandrina > Meandrina meandrites. Next base: position 24,116,311 of record OY855913.1, read on the forward strand.
CACCCGGACCGGGCATCACTAAGCTCTCGTGAACAGCTTCGGCAAAGTTCCTACAACAGTGTAAAAAAAAGCAATTTCTGTTTACTCAGTTGTGCTCACAGCAGACCCACCATAATCACCCTATAGAGTAATATATTACATTTGTTCATGTCCAAAGGTTTTACTATGCATATTTCCTGGCGAATATAATTGATATTTCTGTTTTTCTAACTGTAAAAGTGTTTTTTGGTTTCATGTCAAAGCGGCAGTAAGGTTATCATTGTTTCTTTTGTATGTGCTCAGGTACGGACTGATTTATTTATTGAGGGAGGAGTGGGCCAGGAATTGTTTTTCAACTTCAGGTTGTGCGCGTTTTATTTTGGCTTCTTTCTAGTGGCTCCCTTTCCATGATTTTTCTATTTTTTAGCTGATTGCCTACAAAAAATATATCAAAAATTCACTTGAACAAACGTTCCTCTAAGTTTTCTATGAAAAGATTACACTAACATTTATGGTAAACAATAAACAACAACACCGCAAAAGAATTATTATGCTAACCCTACTGTCTTCTCTCTTTTAAAGGGACACTTTCACGGACATTTTTTGGCTTTTTTGTAAAACGGCACTAAAACTACGACTAAGTACTTTCAATCATGCAGGAAATGTGCCTAGAACGTAAAGGGAAGTATATCCGGCAAAGAAGAGGGTGACTGTGAATAGTTTTCATCAATTTTTGCAAACCACAAGGACAGAACTTGAAAACGTCAGGCTGACTTTTTCAAGTTGAGATCTAAAGCTCCTAATGGTATCCCAATGATATCACTCTATATTTAGCTTCAGTACACTGGTATGGTAATTTTAAGAAAACCTGACCACTGTTAATAAGTTTCCAGTGGTGTAAACATATTTTTGGGCTGTTAAATTTTTGAAGTTATGCTCGTGACAGTGTCCCTTTAAGGTGACCTGTCGTTTCTCATATGCTCAACCCCTATCCCAAGTGGTACGTCAAAGAAATCAATGATCAACAAAAAAAGCTATTTGCCTTTTTTCTTTAGTATAAAGGGTATGAGTGGAAAAAAAGCACGAGTGTCTTGGTGGTTCCTGGTCTAATTATAAGAAACACGTTACAGAAACGTAATCTTGACACTGCTCAATGCTCCGGTATCATTACCTGTCAACCTGCTGGGCCTGTTCTCTGACTAGCCCTAAATGAATACCGTCAATTCCATTGTTCTCGAGTTTGTACAAGGCAGATGGATCAAAGAACCTCGTTGTCTTGATCTCTCCAAGTCGTATGAAATCTTTGCTGAACTGTCCAAAACTTTCCCTTATCAGTGTGTGGCCCATCCTAAAGGCGGCTGCGGCCAACGAGTTGAAAGTCGTTGCGTCCTCGTTTGGATCGTAACTGTTAAAATATTGGCCAGGTGGCTCCAGCAAAATACCGTTCTGTTGTCTCTGAAAGAAGCAGAAAACGAAATATTCAATTTGCTGTTGTTTGTGTGTTCGATGTTATTGTTGTTGTTGTTGTTGTTGTTGCCGCTGTTGTTGACAGTTTTGTTATTTATTTTTGGGTTTTTGTAGGGGCTAGACACTCAGTCATAAACGGCACGGGAGGCAGGAGGGTTCAGACCTCCCTCCCAATGTTATCTATGCCAAATATTAATCGACAGTTGATGAGAATATATTTGTTGAACTGTTCAAAAAAATTACTCAACACATTGAAGGTAAGGAGAACATTGCTGCTTACCACTTCTTTACTAAACAATGTAGGAAGCCACTCGTTGTAGGTAATGTGCTGGAAGTGTGCAATCACGATTTTTCGTGCCTCTTGGAAGAGTCTTTCCTCGTGCCAGTGTGGATTCAGATTATGAAGGAACCGTGCAATTCGATTGTGTTCGCGTGTAATAAGGATGTGAAGTGTCATCAGCGCTGTGAACAAGTGAAAAAGGGATTATTGAGAAATGATTGTCAGATATCTGAACTCATTCTTGTCATGTATATAAATTGATGGAGCCTTATAGTTAATAGCCAATAGTTTCCTAAGGTAGAAAAATACTAAAGAATTATTGAAAAACAACAATAGTTACCAATGAGGAACGTTAAGACAGATTTCGAACGACACCCGCCTCGGGAAACAATGAAGTTCCCAGGAAACAAAAGGCATTACGAAGCGCACTGTTATCTTCTGACGTCATAGATTTTGCAATGTTGCCCGCTCAAAAAATTTGGCGCGAAACAGTTTTACTGTAAGGTGTCACGTGTCCTCAAAGTAGCCACTGAGAGTACGCGCTCTTGGGGAAAATTTCAGCTCAACAAAAAGTTATGTGCATCAACCTCTCCAAAGTACATAATGCATCAGTGTTCCTTTCATCAGAGATTTTTTGAACTGTTAAAAACATATTGTCACACAAGACTTCTAAAGCCATTTACAACCATTATATTTAACATTATTTTAAATCGAAATGAGTGATTTGTTAACGCTCTAGTTGAAGCACTTAAAGGTTAAGGTGGGGGTACACCCGATTTTGAGTGAAATTTTAAGAAGTTTAAGGAAGGGATAGAAGAAAGAAAAATATTTTTGAAACACCAACAGACAGTTGACCCCCACGCAAGAGCACCCCAGGTTGTCAGGGAACTGTTTGGATGTCCATATACTAATTTTTAACTTCAAATTCTAATTTTAAAATCACATTAAATCTTTAATATATCTTATTTCTCCAAATTTTACTAATCCTTTGAGAAAAACTATCTCTTCCCAAACATCCCCAAAAATCATCAAAAAATTTACAAAACACCGCTAAACATAGCTTTATGAAGTGAGCATAGAGTTTCTGGATTACTTGAAACGGGGACGAGATATTCGCATTAAACCAAGTTTAGCGGTGGGAAAACAGGCATCAGGTGTACGCCCGCTATAATACGGGATTAATTAAACAACATCAGATGTGCATACTTGGATTCTCATTGTCTCTAAAATCACCAAAAAGGAAACACGGCTTAACTGAAGGCCTTGGAGATCTGCAAAACGATCCTGGTTCGGCCGGAGGAGAAATTGGCATCCTATCGGAGCGCGGTACCGGCAGTGGAACCACGCGTAACAATCCAATGTTTGCCTTGCGGTCTCGGACAGTCTCTGCCTCTTGGCAGTTGGCCCCGTAGATATTTGAGCCATCCATGTAAGACGAAACCATGTTGATCTAGATAAGAAAGAAAAGAACAAAAAATATATATGTTCTGGGATAAAAACCATTCATTACATATAGCTTTGCTTCCATCGATTTACAGGAACACGGCCTTAATCGCGTTGAGGCTGTTTTTTAATATTTACGTTCAAGTCCCGAAAACCAATTATTTTACGGTACTTTATATCTGGATCTTTTCAATAAATATGTTATACTTTATCATGATATTCAGTTTACAATGCGCATTTTATTGCCTTAGACTCGGTTTTACGGTTTTCTCGCTCCTCTCAGTTTGTCAAAGCAACCACCCTGCTAAGAAGTTACATAAGCGGTTGTTCTCGCAGAATATGCTTCAATGAATTCGCACATATTTTAGCCAGTTTCAAAGTAAAAATAATTAAGGAGAAGCAAACCTGTTCGCCACGTTTCTGTGCTGATCGCGAAAGGGGAATGCATTGTACACTTTGATTGAATCTTAACCGATCGTCGGGTTTTGCCTGCGAGATGGGGATGCTGACACATCCGGGATTGTTAGTGGGGCATGGTTCATTGTTGGTTCCACATCCCTGGGTCTGGTTGGACACGGTCAGTGTGAAGTCGTGGTCTATGAATGAACCCCACGCCATGGTCATATGAGTGAAGTTTGGAGCCGCGGCCGCATTCTCCGAGGTGGCCAGAAACACAATGTTGCTGATTGTCCTTGCATTCTCCAGCAGAAACGGTTCAACAACAGACGCAATTCTGGGTCCTTTTCCGTTTTGGAATGCCGGTGGGACGAAACGGACAAACGTTGATCCGGCGGATCCCTGAGCTACTTTGCACAAGTTGTTGCACGTGCCATCAAACGTGCGATACATGCGCTTGAAGCATGCTAGTCTCTGCTTAAGTGGATCACAGTTTGCCTGGTTAAGGGTGTCCAAGACTACTTGAGCAGAACTTGCAGAAGAAGACACTTGGTGCATTTCACATACACCAATGATAAGAAGAACTCCGAGAAGAAAGCTGAGTAAAAGAGAATATTAAGGATTAATTCAGTTGCATGTAAATAGTACTTCATAGTAAATAAGTAGGTAAGTAAAGTCTGCGTCGAGCCAAGTGGCCCATACCGCCGGAGCTTTTCCCGGTTTCTGTAGCATTAAGCGATTAGGAGTATTTCTACTTCCCCCTGGATTGGATTTTAGTCCATCGCAGGGTTACCCCCAGCATTATTTCGCCGGTACCCATTTATACATCTGGGTGGAGAGAGGCACTATGAGAGTAAAGTGTCTTAACTGCCAAAGAACACATTACAGTGACCCGGCCAGGCCTCGAACCCGAACCGTTCGATCCGGAGTCCTGCACGCTAACCACTAGGCCACCGCCTAAGTCCTATGACAAGAGCTTAACTATATATCGCGCCTACCACAAAAATACTTCGTAAACTAACCTACCCGGTAGTTTAAAAGCTTCGACTTTCGGGTTGACGATACTCTAATCAATAATTTCTTTGGAAAAAATTTCTTTATAAACTAAAAGCTAAAAAGGAACAACGTTTCGACTGGTGGTCACAATTTTGTCGGTAATTCTCAAGTTAAGTTAAAGAATAAAATTAGCATATGAATATAGAATTGGGAATGGACAAGAACTTAAAAAAGAACTATAAAAACAGTCTACAATCGGAACATTTTAAAAACAAAATAAACTTCACTTTCATTTTGAAACAATTTCCGCGTCAGAGTCTTGAATGGATCTCCTGTGCTTTGAGATGGAGGTCATGCAAGTTCGAGAAATCAAAACCAGTAGTCAAATTACAATTAAACTTAAATTCACCTTGAACACTGCATTTTTCTTTTGTCAATTCTGCGTTCTAGGCTGTTGACAGAAGGGACATGTTAGGCTTTAACACGGTTAAAACTGACAATGGCATTATTTTATGTTTGTTAATAGTATGAGTGTACCACTCAAGATGCAATCTTCAGCAGTAAATGGGTTACCGGACATTAGAATCAAGATAAGAAGGACCCGAGGATCCCAGAAAGAACGACGTTGTAAACAAAATTCCAAATAGCAAAATTTAAAACGTACAATAAAACAAGAGAATTAAATGCTGAGTTAGCACGATGCATGTATGACGCGACATTACACTTCATTGACGAAAACGTTTACTTTCCTTAAAATCACTTATCAGGGCAACATTTGATTATTATCTCATGTTTTAATCAAATAGGGATAAATGCAAAGGAAGAAAAAACTAGTCGTAATAGCTAGTTTTGTCTATGGAGAAAAAGCTCACTTAGCCGTAAAGAGGTGTTTCAAAGTTTAACAATGAGACCCTCAGTATAGTTACTAACATGAAATAGAACGCGAAAGATTACAGTAACTTGAAAAGACAAACAAAATAAATATTTGCATCTATAAACCTCTTTCTAACTAATGTGTTTCGTTGAAATTTCAAGTATAAGCCTTATTTAGTTCATATATATTGCCACCTAGCTTACGAATGTATGAGAATGACCAGAAATTAAAGGAGAATTTACCGGATACGGAAAAATAGAAAATCAGCTTTCTTGTTTCTTCAAACTATATCCTTGAGTTGAAAATCTCTGCCGAATCTAAACAATTCGGCCAACAGCAAATCTTTGCTCTCTGAAGACCTGCTCGGTTGTGGTTCAGGAAGGGTTGACCAAGTTTCTTTTTATGCCAGCTAGCGCCCATTAGTACGTTACTAGGTGGTCAAAAATTTGTGCCTTGTCACGACAAATAAGCACTCAAAACAAAGCACTTTAGATGAATGTTCAAGCAAATATCTCCGTGGTAATGACTTAATTCCGGATTTCTAAGAGCAGGAACTTTGCGGGCGTCGTTGTCTTGGGAAATGCGTATGCATGATAGTTCTTGGACATACATTAATAACTGCCGTGTTTATAGTTGTTTCCGGTGGGTCAAACACAACCGATAACGGTTCAATGGAAACGTGAATATAGCTCGTGTCATGATAATGATAATATTGAATTAAGATTAAGAAGAGTACTTAATTTTAGCTTTGCACAGATTTGTTGATGTGCACTGAAGATGTGCTCGACTGACCGAATCTTAATACGACACAAAACTTCGCACTTATCGACAAAAACTGATTTACTTACTTGTATCAGATTTTTTGCATGAAGAGGTTATTACTAAAAACTGAAATGGTTGAATGAATCCTTCTTGGGTGACAAGAAAGTGACCATAAGACTGAATGAAGCTCTCTTCCACTGCATAAAGAAGCGGAATCATGAATCATAGCTGTAAAATTGGTAGGAATAATCATGAATCTTCGTGTTTAAAACTTGGGAATCATGAATAACGAGAGATGGGTAAAAGAATCATGAATAACAAATAAATATGCTTCCATCGATATTGGAGGCCGAAAATAGCATTTCCGAATGTCTAACTCCGTCAAAATTTTCTGGGGGAGCATGCCCCAGACCCCCCTACAGGAAAACACTGAAAACGCGATTCAAACTTTCACCCCTTACCTATCAACCTGACTGTGATTATGAGATTAGGTATGTTACACGCAGTGAAGTTATTTTCAAAACTGGATGAAAACAATAAAAAATGAATCATGAATATCGAATGAAATTTTTAAATGAATCACGAATCATTGCGGTAAAGCAAGACAGGAATCATGAATCATGAAAGTCCAATGATTCCGCTTCTATCCCCGATAAAGGGTTTTCTGCCCAGCAACTAAAGAAATTTTTTAAAAACTAATAATATTTAAATGTAAGGGGTCATTAATGGTCTCTTAAAATTTTTAAGTGCTCGCAAAATGAGGTTTCTGCTCATAGATGCTCGGAATGCTCGCTTGATTTTAATCGGTACCCGTTTGCTCTTGCTCGCATATTTTAACAAGTGCTTGCATACTCGATCGTTGGTTTTTTTTAGTAGACGTAGGCTTTTGAAAAGTGCTCGTTGCTCCCAAGGCTAACGTTTGTCAGTGCTTTATATAGACTTTCTCCGGGCAAAGTCGTTCGTGCTTTCCAATCGTGTGAGCTCGACTTGTAGGCAAGTCTATTTAAAATGCTCGTGCTCGCAAAGAAAAACGCTGTGCAAGCATGCTCGCAAAGACCATTCCATACCCCTGATGGAGGATAGGCGTGCACTTATCTGGAAAACATATGCACGATACGAAACTAACAGTTACTGAGGTGAATTAAAGATATAAAATTGAATTTTGTGGCTTTCTTTTTTCATGCTGGCTAGAAATTTTGTTTACCGTCCTGTTTAATTTGGATATTAGATCCAACAAACAAAGTTACAATATCCAGCAATAGCGAAATGATATTGAAAAGCTAAGAGCCTCACTCTTGCGACACTGTTTGAAGGTGTTGTATTTGATTGCAAACAAACAAACTATTAAAAGACCACAAGCATTGAAAAAGTAAGTTCTAAAAATTTGTAAGCTTTTAAACTGAAAAAAGCCATTTATTTCCTCTGGCTTACTAAAGATTTTGAAAGGTAGTTACATTAAACACACAAACAAAATACAGCTCAACAGTGGTTCAACAATATGAGCTTATATGAACCAGAACATACACGATGCTAATTATTGCACTAACACTGTTCAGTACAATAACAAGTTACACTACGTAACAAATATACTCGTGCGATCAGGAGTAAAGCTGTATATATTTAACAATTATCCTGCGAAATCGCGCGGAATATCGCCTGATACTTAGCCGACGAGGCCGTAGGCCGAGTTGGCTAAAATCAGACGATATTCCGCAAGATTGAGCAGGATAACTGTTTTATTATTCAACAAATTGTCAACAAAACGCTTTTTGTAGCGAGAATAACTGTGGTTGCGCGACGCTTTGCAAGATTTCGGACGAATCTTGGCGATCTACGTATATCGTAGGATATCTGTTACAGATAACAATGGCTTTCTGACTGATATATGGGCATCGCGCGAGCTTCTTGAATAATAAAGATGGATAATACATATCAGGTCAAGACGAGTCGGGGATTGTGTAAGTTTTCTGGCAATACTTGCGGTACATAAATTTGACGAGAGTATTTACGCAAACTTAACTAGTATTCAGTTAGAACTTTATCAATTTTACGAGGTTTTGTTCCAATATCCGAATTTATTTCAAGGTTATTGTTATCAAATGAGACTTTTAGAGCCAGTCGACTGAAACGGTTTACGAGAAATTTAATGGTCAATATGCAGTGAGTCAGCTAAAGTGAGTCAGCTTAATCAAGTATATTTCCAACTGATTTAACAGCAGGAAACAATTCATTTTAGGTAATGGGTGAGTTACGAAATCAAAACACAAAACTTGCCTACCGATATTAGCTTTTCTATTCAAGTAATTTAGGGCCGATATTACAAACAATGTCTATGTTCATGATTATCTGGAAAACGCTCTGTTAAACACGCGTTCAGGTTGACCTGCTTAGAACAGGGCCCTAAACAAAGTTAACACAGCAACTAAGAAATGAAAATCAAACACCCAATCTTGAACACTACATGTTTCCGCAAAGCTACGGCAAGATAGTTTCGTGAAACCCTAAGCTGGAGATTAAGAGAGCAGTGACATTTTTCGTGATGCAAGGCTTCAGTAGTTTAGCGGCGCGCGTCAGATGCGGATGCTAGATTCGACAAAAAAAAATTCCAAAAACTATTCTAACCTAGCTCCGCGACTTAAGGAAATAAAGCAAAAGTAATTACATCGAGGCTTAGGGATGAGTAAGTAATTTCGTTTTGTCTTATTCCCCTAATAAGGCCTCAGAGCCGAAATATAAATTGAATACAGTGGAAGAACTTTGATCATCTTTCATGCCAAAAAAATTTACTAGATCCCGCACACGTGAAACCGTAAACTTAAACACAGGCAAGGCACCCTTCCCTTGCCACAGAACCCGTTTTTAAGCCGGTTTAGAGCGACATCGCACCATTTTCATCTTTGCCTTTTTTTTTTGTCAAACTTTTTTTTCCTTTTTTTTAACTGCAACACACAGAAAAAAGGCTTTACTTACAAAAACAATACGTCTACGACTCACTACTTACTGTACAAAAACTTCTACCACTTACTTCGGGTACATGCTCTGTTTTTTTCTTCCGCAGAACCGGTTTCTAAGCCGGTTAAGTGAGATTTTGCACCAAGTTTATGTTTTATCGTCAAACTTCCTTTTCCCTCTTTATCGGGTGCTTGTGCTTCTTCGCTGGCCAAAAAACTGGTTTTTAAGCCGCTTAACCGATTTTGCACCATTTTCGTTTTTCGCCTTTTTTCGTAAAACTTCTTTATTCCCCTCTTTTTCGGTTGTCTCACTAGCTGGAGAATCGTTTTATTTTTAGCCGGTGTAAAACTACATGTATTTTTCACCATTTTCGTTTTACGACTTTTTTTGTGAAACTCCATTTTTCAGGAGCTCCCGCTTCTTCTCTTGCCCCAAGACTTGTGTTTAATTCCAGTATTATATTTACCATTTTCCCCTCTTTTTCAGGAGCCGCAGAACCCGTTTTAGCCGGTTTTTATGTTTAACGACGACAGGAACAATAACGAAGAGAATTTCTTTAATTCAATTTAATTTAAAAAATAAACTAATTTCTTAGGAGCTCAACATTTTCTATGGCGCCTTCTGAATCGTTTTTGAACAGCATGAAATGTCCCTGGATCTGTGCAATGCTCTTTTTGTGCCCCAGTTCCATCACTTTGTCCGCAAACTCCTCTGCCCGAGCAGGGATCTGGTCAGGATAAAAGCGACTGTACATTTGTTTGACCTGACTCTTGGAAGCGAGGCCAATTTCCTGTTTGACATCCACCCTGCCTGGCCGGATGAGAGCTGGGTCAAGTCTGTCCAGGTGATTTGTGGTCATGAAGACGAGCCTTTCTTCAGATGACGCAACGCCATCCAGTGTGTTCAGAAGACCACTAAAGGTAACCTAGAGAAAAAATAACAGAAAGAAATTATTCTCTCTACTGTGACCCAACTGTATTTTCTAACGAATGTCAGTATTTTGCTTCTAAACCTGTAAGTGAGCCATGCCTGATGACGGGGTGGGGGGGGGGGGTAGGGGAGGCAGGAGAAGAGAGGGCAGGATGCAGGAACCAGAAAGAATTGAGAAAAATTCTGCAACATTGCATAATGTTTTGCAATTGAGGCATGAACCACTAAGGAAAGAGCAGAAACCCCAGGGTGTATGTAAATGATACAGGAAGTGGGAGGTTCAGACTCCACTATCATCCCCACCCTCACTATCAACCAAATGTGTTATTTTTCCATACCCTGTTTACATAGCCACTAGTTCTCCCTTCATCCTTCTCATCAGTTCTCTTGACAAATGCTGCATCAATATCTTCTAACAGGATTATACTTTGCTGTGGTGCCACACTCATCAGATGGTTGAGACGGTCATCTGACAGACTTCGATCACTTAGGTTCATCACACATATACTGTAGTCAAGTGCTCCAGCTAGCGCTTGTCTGCAGGTTACAATACAATGAATGTATGGTTAATGCTCCACTGGCCAAAGAACCAAAGAAAATTGAAGATATTATTTCACATTATGGAGCCTACATAATATATACATACATGAAACTACTTTTTCCACATCCTGGAGGTCCATACAGTAAGTATCCTCTCCTGTAAGGAATTCCTACCAACAAAACAATCCAACATGTAAACACGATAATTTGATCAGATAGAATATACTTAGGATAATAAAATAAGCAAGCTCATTTGATTCCCTTGGACCTTGGAGCTCACATTTTTATCAAGTTTTTTTTCTACTCTGAGGCAACAGTCAGCCATTCAGATTAGCCCGTGGTTTGACAGAGAGCAGAATTTTCAGTTAGGCTGAGATTAGCGCAAGGTTAGATTAGCTTAACTTACTGGTATGTGTACTTAATTAAGCCTTTATCCTGGGATTAGAAATTTTTAAACCAAACATTCAGGAACCTGGTAACTGCTTACATGGGGGGGAGGGGCGATGTATGATTTAGGCTGCATACTGTATGTGTAAGTTATTTATCATCCTGGATTTGAGTCTTCTTTATACATGTATCAAACTCTTTTTACAAGTAATACAATTTTTAGAACCTCATATGCATTTGGAGGAGCAGTGGCCTAGTGGTTAAAGTGCACTGGACTCCAGATTGAGCAGAGGGTACCTGTGTTGTGTTCTTGGGTAAGACACGTAACTCTCACAGTGCCTCTTCCCACCCAAATGGGAACCTTTTACTGTTACGCAGAGCTGACAAAATGTTGGGGTGAGAGGGGTAAGGACCTTAGACCTGCCAACTCTCACGGATTATATGTGAGTCTCACATAGATCTGCAGATGCAAAATACCAATCTCACGTATACAGGCCAATTTCTCACTCCTGACTGACAAATCTTGATTTCTTATCCTAAAAAACCCATTAAATATAAATTCATTCCAATTTGAACAAATAATCCAGAAAATAAGAATCGTTATCGAGTTTGAGTTGATTTCCCACATGTTGGCGATGTTTGAAAGTCATCAGAACTTCTTTGGTTCCCATCGGCAATGCTCGGAAGTCATCAGGACATTTTTGGAAATCTCCAGAAAAGGTCAGAACATCTTCGGAAATGTGGAGATGGTACTGTCATGCTTTAACTTAGGAAAAGTGAGCAGGTATAGGATCTGGCCATGCCTGGAAGGGCTGAGAAATTACTGGCCACAAGTGACTTAGGGGGGGGGGGGGGGAGGAATGAACTTGCAAAAAAAATAGAGTATGTACTAGCCTGCAAATGCAGATGTTGTGGTTCAATTTTATCCTTGGTTCAAATTTTATTTTTCTTTGTTTTAAAGTCATTATCATACATTACCATTCCCAAAAACAAAGGAAAATAAAATTTGAACCAAGGATTAAATTGAACCACAACACAGACAAATTTCCAGCTGCACCAACATGCTAGGTAGGTAAAGTCTGCATATGAGCCAAGTGGCCCACCAGGCTGGAGCTTATCCCGGTTTCCGTAGCATGAAGCGACTAGGAGTATTGCTACTCTCCCCTGGACGGGATGCTAGTCCATCGCAGGGTTACCCCCAGCAGTAAATTCGCCGGTACCCATTTATACACCTGGGTGGAGAGAGGCACTATGAGAGTAAAGTATCTTGCCCAAGAATACAACGCAGTGCCCCGGCCAGGGCTCGAACCCGGACCGCCCGATCCGGTGTCCAGCGCACTAACCATTAGGACACTGCGCCTCCCTGCACCAACATGCTATAGACTTGCTTACTCCAGTTAGCATCAAACATTGCTCCAGTTGGGCCTGTTTATGGTTAGCTCAATTATTTTTGCAAGTCTGCAGGTCTTCAGTCTGCATCTGTCGCACACTGACAGGCTATATATGTACAAACTATACATGTTAACCTCTTGTTCAAAAAATAAATATTTGTTTACATTCAATGGCTACATGAAGGCATCAGTGTGATAAGTACACGTGATGAAATACCTCTGTCTATGTACCAATTAGTCGATGCAATAAATTCTTTAACATCGGCCAAGATGTTTTCTGATATACCATCATCTAAAACAACAGAGTCTAAAGGCCTCTTCCGACGTGGAAAGCCAAACTGCCTCCAATCTGCTCCCATTGCTATGTACATCACAGTCTTGCCTTCCTGTTTTTCAAGAGCCATGCGTCTTGCCTCACTCAAAATATCAAAGAACAGCTGTTTGTTCGTGGCAAGTGCTGTAAGTGTTACAGTTTCCCACGGTGCACCCGTAGTGAGATCGACCATTTTTTCTCGCGACCTCTCGACACGCACGAAGCTGTTTTTATACTTGAAAAAATGCAAGCCAGGACTCGGAGAGAAATCAAATCGGGTGTTTACTTTGCCGGTTTCGTGTTGCTGGTACGTTGTCTCTACACTAAGATGCTGAGCTCGTTGACCCTGAGCCGCGATCCATTGCAAAATCCAGTGATAGCTCTTGTCTTTGCTAGGAACTTCAAGTGTAATGATCGCATATCGACGGAAAGCAGTGTAGGCGAATTGACCTCCTTTCTTCAAGGCTGCTAGCCCAGCACCAACGCCAACCAAACCAAATCCAGCTGAAAAGTATGGATTGCTCCCCAAGGAAGCAATCAGCTCGGATAGAGGCATTGCCTAGGCCGCGATTTAATTTTTTGAAGTTAGGATTGTAAATTTTTAGATCAAATATATACGCACAAACACAGCCGCAGCCGCCATCTGCAATTTTTGCTGAGCCCGCAGTGCGAATAACCCCGGTCAACAAAATATTGCAATCTGTTGTTCGTGTATCCTTTACAAAGTGTATCCTTTAAAAATAAACAACTGTGGAAAAAAGAAATTAGCCCGATATTCCCCGATATTTCAGTTTGCAATACAAGCCTTCCTCAGGGGCTGAGCGGAAAAGAAATGTGGCAAACGTAAAAGAACCATTACAAATAAAAGTTAAACAGATGAAGGCCGCTCCCGGCCCAGAAAGACACCCTGCTCAAGACGATAAAAAGTGAAATTGTAAGACTCTGAAGACTCCGAAATAAGGGGCAGGTATACGTTTATCTATTTCCACGAGTGGAGAGACTAGGAGCTGGCTACGCGCTAAACGATCTCTACCGGAAGTAACCAGTGTGTGCATAGCAGTCAACAGAGTCAAGCATGTGTGGCGGCTGTACACAGTATACAGGCTAAGCATGTGACTATTGACATGATTGTAACGCGATCACCATAAAAAGCTTCAAAACAAATATTAAATATTTATATTTGATACAGCTGACGAGCCAACCGTTTTCAACAGTGTTTTCACCAAAAATCCCGGCCGTAACTTTGGTAAACTGGTTTTCTTTTCGCTAGACGGCTGTAGACACTATTTTCCAACATTGAAATTATGTCTTCCTAATTTTATTACGAGATACGACCCTGGGATACGACCCTTGCTACTGTAAACTACGGTTACGTAAAGATTTAAATACCCGATAACATGATCATGTCTTTATTTTGTAACTAAACACCGTTTATTAACTCCTCTGTTTAAAACAAAACAATGCCCCTCAGTGAAAGAGGCTTCCGTTCGGAGGAGAATTTCTCCGCCTCGCTTTTGCCATGAAGAAAGAATTTGGCCACAAAGCTCCTCGGGCAATCACTGTACATCACTTTTTCACGTTCCTCAATTTCATTGTCTTGTTTATATCGGTTGCTTCTCTGTCCTTCAATGTGTACATTCTTCGCAGAGAAATCGAGAGTGTGAAGGCCGACATTGGTCCCCTGGTGAAGGAAAATGAGAAAATTGCTTCACAGTTATCCGTTGACTATTTTGTCAAATCTCGAAAAGCTCGGCAGAGTGAGCCAGGACCCGAGGAGGTTGAGCCAGGACCCGATGAAATCGAGCCTGGGCCTGAAGGAGAAAACACCACTGAGCCGACTGAAGGCGAAATGACACCACACATTAGCCCGGAACAACATGGTGGGGCAAGCGGTACAATTAAGCTGAACTGCAGTCAGGTACGCATATGCTTTCACGACGTTATCAAGTTAAAACTATCTTAGTTACAGATCTTCTTTTCCTGAAAATGCATCTTCAAAAGGATTGTCAAGTAGCCTCCTTGGCAGACGTTCTTTTGGCAGTCACGCCATCCTTTCTGAGAAGAGATTGCGTGACGAGCCAATTGTCTAGTTGAGAAATAGAATAGTTTGTGAGAGCTTCTTTGAGTCACTGCCTCAGTTAGTCCTTTCGCTCACCACCCCCCTCCCCCACCCCTCCCCAGTAGGAACGTGAGGGAGGGAATAAAGCGCATTTAAATGAATGCAACAATAATATAATGACTGTCAATAAAAGAAACATAGGGTGCCCAAAGGGTACATGTGTGGGATACAATGTTACAGCTCATTTGCATTAACAAACTTACAACCCGATCTCATTAGTGTGCGATACCTCAGGTATCCCACACAATAAAAAGTAATTAGTGCTAATTGACTAGTCACAAAAATATACATTTAGGGTCGATAAGCTGAAAACATTCGGAATGGTTAGTTGTACGGTGTGGTGAAACAATAAGGCTAAAACTGCAAGGGACCGCGAACGATAATGCTGCTATTCGTAGGATCTACTAAGAGATCTGATCAGCAATAAAATGGAATGAAATAACAATGCAAGCAAGGCTGATCATACTACGTGAAAAATAGACTTTGCGAGACAACACCACGACTAGAACCGATACAGCAGGATTGAAACAATACCCGATGAGTAATCATGTTTGTCAATGCCCGTTAATCTAACATAAATGTGTGCACTCAATTTAATAAATTCGCCTTGTATGGTCGGTAGCTGACTGCGTGGAGGATTGCAAGGGAAAAATGTGAACAAAAATTGAAAGGGGAAAATAGGCTCTGAAAATAAACGGGGAGAGGTGGGGGGTGGGGGGGTTCTGCGAACCTTGGGAAAGAAAGATTGCGTGACGAACGCGCAGAAGGCTACGCTGGGACAAAACTGTTGTTGGTTGTACCCTTGCACTGATCTCAAGCTCAATTATTTTTTTGATTGTTATTCTTTTCAGGATGCCCATGGTAACAATATTTGCACCTTAGGTAAGCAAACAGAGTCGATGGACACGATGATTAGGTGGCTAGTTGGCAGTAACATTTTACTTGTTAAATTTAAAGGTTTTAGGTATCTTAGGTATGTGAGGGTTTTCAGTATCGCGCACTTTCAGCCACCTCTGACTATGAACCAAGCAAGGCACACGGTTGGGGGGGGGGGGGGGGGAGGGACTCAAATATTTATTGGCTGGGCGGTGAAGGATTTGTCAAAAGGTATAAAATCAGGGCTTTTTTCACACATCTACGACTCTCTTTTGCCCATGAGGACGGACCCCTCTCCTGGCATCCAGCGTGTGGGAATAGCCGAGCTTTCAGTAGGAGAATGACTGCTTTTACATATCAACTCCGATACCGCGCAGCTGCCATCATCATCATCATTGTCATCATCATCGTCATCATCATTGCTTTCATTATCGTCATCATCAGAACCATCGTCATCATTATCGTCAAAATCATCATACATCTGATATTGTACCATGCGAAATAATATCCAAAGACGAGGGGGACATTGGGGGTTGCTGAACACCGCATTACCGCAAAGAAAATCGACAAATACCGCAATACCGCAAAATAAATCGGAAAATACCGCAATTTTATAGTAAGCCTGTATAACTAGTGGATTAGTTGACGCGAGGGCAAAAATAGAGGCAAAAACAAGCGGTGGGACAGTGGAAAAAATGGCACGGCCTTAAACGGGTTGTTTAAACAGTCAAATTGTAGATTACAATGTGTGACAAAACAAGGCTGTTTCAGGCTGCTTCAGAAACGGCTAAAAATACTCGTTAAAAAGTGAAGAATACGTTTTTGAACCGAAAATCGTCGACCAAAACGTAAAGAAAACGCATCCCGCAGGTTTGGAGAATACCGCAATTCAAGATTAAAATTACCGAAATACCGCATGAAAAATTGGCCAATACCGCAATACCGCAAACCCCAATCTCCCCCTCAAAGACTACGTAGTCTCTTATAGCCTGCGAACGCGGACGTATTTCCGACTGTCGTTTCTGTTCTTGTAGTTGGTGGAAGTCTCCTGGGAACTCCTGAAGCTCGTCAGGAGATACAAGGAATGGTTGAGTCTTACATCGACACAACATATGGTGAGTTAACTATCATGTTGGTGAAGTGCCTTTATCCCAGCTTTGTTAACCAGTTTATGAACAGTTTCTTGACGTACACTGACAAAATGTATCACAATATTTCTTGGTAGGCAACACAAAGGTCATAAATGTTAACTTGTAACTCATTGATATTTATACAACATTCTGTGACACATACTCTCTATATAACATGGGGCTCAGGGAAAACTCGAAACCCGGGGGTGCCCGGTACTTGCACGCTTCCTGAAACCCTACCTACTAGAGACCAAAATATGAAAATGACCTAAAAATCGATACCCTATTTTAGACCAGACCCTACTCAGGAACTGCTTCGGCGAAACTGCGACAACACTACCCTATTTGAGAACAAAATGGCCAAATTCTATACCCTATTTCATATCATCGGCTCCTAAGCGACTTGCATACTTATAGAGCTTTTGTAGTACAGTACTTCCACAATCCTCCTCTCTCCGTCTCCATAACTAATAGTTTGTTTCTGGGTGTCTTGTTTTGCTGTCTCGTTGTCGCTATCACATTGATGAAAACGTTTGTTGAGCGAATGAAATTGATATCGTCTAATTTGTATTAGTTTCCAATAATCGTTCAGTTATTGACTTTCAGGGCCCGCGCTTTCTCAACTGACAGGAAAGGCATTGAACGACACAATACGAAGCTTCATTAATGACCACGCAGCCAGCTCTTTTGGTGAGTCATGAACAAGTGTCTTTTTATTCAATAGTAATAATAACATAACTCTAGCGGATCTTGCTTTGTGAACTTGAATTGACTTCGAACTGTAGTCATTTAACTTATCCTAAAGAGCCACAGCCCAAGACAACAGTGTTGGAAAGATTAGCAAATGAATTATTACTGATTCGTTCTTCTCTCATAGCTAAACAGAAGCATTTTTATTTTTTACTAGACTGCAAAGCATTTACCTTTACTTTTGTTTTCGTTTGTTTCTTTCAAAGAAACACCGGGCGGATTTGGGAGCAATTTAACTGGAAACGGCGATGTTCCCGACAGTAATTCTACCGACCTTCCTGTCGATGGTGAAGGAGATTTAAACCGTGCGATCCAGCAATACGTTGGTGCATATGCACTTCATACTCTTGGTAAGACAAAGCATACCATTCATTCTCTGGTCTTAACAGTGTATTTATAACCTGGTGGGTTAACGCAAACGGTAAAATATGTTCGTAAAAGTAAGGCTTCAACTGACAAAAACATGCGATGTGTAGTATGTTCCTTCAACCAGGGTAAATCGTTAAAGAAATAGAAATCTGTTTTTAAGTATTTTACTAGCCTAATTAATCATTAGTGTAAAAGTATTTATATTATAAAATTATTAGTCCAACAAAATTAGTGGTCGAAATATAATCACATTTTAATAACATTGTTAGTTTAATAAATCATACTGATCCGAAAATTACTTGAGTAATAGAATGATTAGTATAGTAAAATTATTAGTCTCATAAAAATTCGTAGTCTCGAAGAATTGTTAGTTCAATAAAGTTAGCAGTCGAACAAAATCATCTTTCCAATCATAATACTAGCTTACTAAAATTACTAGCTAAATAGAAGTACAAGTGTATTGCGCGTACTAAGTTTTCTTCGCTGTTGTAGGGCCGTCATTTGTTCCTGGTGCAGCAGTTGAGCGGGAGCCTGGGAAGACAGTGTTGGATGCGTACCTGGACAAAGCTGTTCAACAAGCAGTCCAATCTCACTTGCCGGGGGGTGGGGGTGAGGGTGAAGGAGGTCCCGGTAAGTAAAAAAACCGTTTTTGAACAAATGTAGTAAATCCTCCCAGTGGTATTTCCTGTGAGTGAGTCCAAGGCCGTAGGCAAGGGGAGTGCGATGGGTGCGTCCGCAGCCCTTCACGGACTCTCATAATGCAGGAAATGTGGGCTTCAACAACTTGATTTATCAAAATTTTCCGGGGGAAATATCCCTCTTGACGCCCACGCATCCGGTGCTCGCACCCACCCGTGCGAAATCCTGCCGACGGCCCTGGTGACCTAGGCCGTCTTTTCAAAACGGTTGTTTAGAGAGTAGTGTTTTAAGTACGCCAGAGAGCTTTTAGGAATTTGGAAAATGCATTTTTATGTCGCTTATTTCACGTTTTGGTTACAATAATCAGTGAACGCTACATTGTATTTTTAGAACGGCTCGGATTAGGATTGGACCTGTGTTTATATCTGCATGCTATCTATAAAGATATAATTTACAACTGATGCTATTTTATCCAAGGAGGGCCACAGGTTCATTAGCTTTATAGCTATTAAGTGCTACCCTCTATAAATAAAGACGCTGCCTACCTACCTACCTACCTACCCACCTACCTACCTACCTACCTACCTACCTACCTACCTACCTACCTACCTATCTACCTACCTACCTACCTACCTACCTACCTACCTACCTACCTACCTACCTACCTACCTACCTACCTACCTACCTACCTACCTACCTACCAAGCCATAGATGTTGATGACCGCCACAGAACTCAAGCGGAAAATTATTTCTCAGTTGCTTTGCTTTCCGCCTTTTTTGTGCGACAGCTAGAATTACCTTTTTTCTAACGCAATCCAAGGATTTCTTGTAAAATTAGTAGTACCATTGAACTCTTTTTTTCTTGTTTCTAGACCCTATGGGTGGTGGGGTACCGAGCGGGGAAATGAACCACACCATCCAGCAGTATCTAGGATCATTCGCGCGGGAATCGTTTGGTAAGGCATGCAGTGCTAACTTAGCCGGTTTTTTTCTGTTTCATATGTGCTTATGCATTAAGTGTTTGTTGGTTTGTTTATGTTTTTATTCACATTTTGAAAGCCAAAGGAACTTGGGTAGAAGAAACAAAAAGGTTAGAACTTAACAAAAGGATTTCACTTCCACGTACCATTTGTATATTGAGGCAGTATAGTATAGTATAGTAAAATTATTTAGTGGACTTAAAACTCTGAGGGTTTCATTCTGTATAATATTCGTCTACCGAATGGCAATGCTTGCCACGAGACGCCAATTTCTTCCGTTTTAACTTGTTTCAGTTTAATAAAACTGAAGCAAAATGTTGTAACACACGGCAACTTCTTTGTGTACGTGAACGTAACTGCTTGAGTCGGAACAAATACGCGAGACAGGTTGCAATAAAAGGCAACTGCCAAGTGTAACAACGCCTTCACGTCTTGAAAATAACTGTTATACTAGCTAAGTCGGCAGCGAAATATTATCGACAGAATTAAAAAACGCATGCTTACAAGATGCTTCCGAACTTTTTATCAAACGCTTACATGTCCAACCGCGGACAATGATAATTATAAGAATTACGGTATGTATTCTTGTTTTCAGGTCCCACGTTTGTACCCGGTGCCTCAGCTCCAGGTGATAAGACTCCGCTGGAGACCTTCGTGGATGATTCCGTATCGCGGGCGCTAATAAAGTATTTTGAAGACAAAGGAGACCCTGGTAAGCAAGACGTTGTAAGACTAGTAATCTATTCACCCACAGATATTTCATTGCGAACTTTGTTTTTCGTTTTAATTTAAATTAATTATGAAACATTTAGCTATTGGGTAAGGTGAGTGAAGGTGATGGTCGATCAATCCTGTGGAAGATTCTGTTCCTGTTTCTCGTATAACTTTCTTTTTAGCTTTGTCTGAACTGTCTCTAAAGAACATATGAGTACACGCTTCTTTTCTTGCCTTTTCTTTACTTTCTTTTTCTACGAGTTTTAGTCAAATGTTCTTTTAACAACACCCACAAAAAATACATTTGAAAAAAAAGTAGAAGTTGACTCACATATTGTCAGTTTCCTCCTACATGTTGTCTGTTCTGCGTTAGGCGGTTTTGCAGCATGCGGCGCGCACTTTTGAGAAATAAAAAGAAACCATTTTAGTTATCCTTCTGACGTCGCACATGCACTGACTGCAGTAGGATTTTACTGAAGCGGCTGAATGTATGCGGAATAAATTTTGTGAGAAAAGTTAAAAACCCCAGCACAAAAATTGCATGAAAGAAAATGACTACCTGAATGACTTTAATACATAGATGACGCATGAATTGCATGGATAGCATGAATATCGCTTGGATAACAAAATGCATGAATACTTACTTATGCCGTTAGAAGAGTTACTGGCATAATTTGCACGAAAGCATGGATTGCACAAATTGCATGGTTTGCATGAAACGACGCATGGTTTAGTGTTAGTTAAGGCGCTTGAATGCATAAAATGCGTGCATGAGATACTTTAATTGCATGGATGGCATGATTTGCATGGACAGCATGTGCATGAATTGCTTAGATTGCATGCAATGCATGAATGTTTGGTTGCACGAATTGCATGAGTTGCATGAGTTCTTGCATGGTATGCATTAAACGACGCATGATTAATGTAATGCACGATTTAGTACGAATAAACGATTGCAATAATTACACAACGGTTTGCGTGAACTTGTTGTAATTAGACCTCCATTCCACCCGCGCGAAATCTAACAACTAGGTTACCTCTTCAAGAACAGACTCTTCAATATCTCGGTAAGTGTAATGAAAAATGACTGTGTTGATTGTGATTATTTTGAGGAATTTTCAATTTTCTACGAGTACGTTCTTTCTCATATCAGTACTATTTTTTTTCGTTTAAGGTGGATTCAATTTTTCTTCTTCAAAACAGCCAGATAACCGCACTACCCAGAGTTTTGTGGAGGCTTATGTCGATGAGTATATAGGTGGGTAATCTGTGGTACGACAGTTTCAAAGATTACGGCATTCCTACTTGTTACACTTGAATATCTCATTCTTTTCTTTATTTTAAGATGGGCTCAACCTTTCCGCTTCACAGCAACAACACCCGCCTGATAACCGCGCTATCCAGAACTTTGTTCAGGCATATGTAGATAAGTATGTAGGTTGGTAAACTGTGGCATTTTACATCACTATGATGTGTCACTTTGTGTTTTTCTTTGACCTAATTTGTATCTTGAGCATTTTCATGTCGTTTTTCGGTGATCAATCGTGTCCTTTCAGATCTTTTAAAATATTCTTTTACCTTGATGCCACGTCCCTGTTTTACATTCAAGGTGGACTAAATCTTTCCTCGTCACAACCGCGGTCACAGCTACCTGATAACAGCACTATCAGAGACTTTCTAAAGACTTATGCCGATAACTTTATGGGTGGGTATTAATACTACACTGAGAAAATACACGACTGTTTTGTTTGCGTTATTAACTTGAATGATGTGTATCACGGTATTTCAAGCCATTTTTCAGACCACTTTCAAATTGAATAAAATCTCAAAATACTAGTTTTCTAACGTAGAAACAACAACTGAGTATTAAAAAACAGATTAAAACGGATTACGAAAGACAAATTACAATTTCTCATAAGATGCGTTGTCCATGACGCAGCTTCTAATACTATTCAGTGACTATTATATGTAAGATTTTAATGAAGATTTTAATGTATCTTTTGCTGCTTTTAGGTGGACTAAATCTTTCCTCGTCACAACCACAACCACAACCACAACTGCCTGATAACCGTACCATCCAGAACATTATAAAGGATTACGTAGATGATTATGTTGGTTAGTATTTCACTGATTTGTTTGTGTTTATCATTGAAAACGTTCTTTTTGTTTGTAAGATTATGACATTGCTATTGGTTAATTCTTGATTTGTTAATTTTTGGTTAATTTTTGATTGGTTAATTTTTGATTTGCGCTTAAGGTGGACTTAATCTTTCTTCGTCACAAACGCAGTCACAGGCGCCTGATAACCGCACTATCCAGAACTTTGTTAAGGATTATGTGGACGAGTATGTAGGTGGGTATGGGACCATGTTTTGTATTCACCCGAAGTTTATAACACCCTTTTACATTGACACTACTCCTTTGTCATTCAAGGTAAACTTAATCTTTCCTCGTCACAACCGCAAGCACTGTCGCCAGATAACCGTACCATCCAGAGCTTTCTAGAAGCGTACGTTGATCGTTATATGGGTGAGTATACTGTGGGATACCAGACGACCGTGGATTAATCTTTAAACAGCTTATATTTCCAAGATTTCTTATGTCTCATTTCTTTTCATTTTTAGCTCGACGCAATCATTCCTCGATACAACCACAGACACCTAACAACCGTACTATCCAGAACTTTGTTAAGTATTATGTTGACGAGTATGTAGGTGGGTAACCTGTGGCATGCCGCTCACTTTCTTTTTTGGTGTAGATTATTAAATATGTTTTAAATTTCAAATATTATACATCTGTTACATCAATGCCACTCCCTATTTTTATCCAAGGTGGACTTAATCTTTCCTCGTCACAACCGCAAGCACTGTCGACAGATAACGGTACTATCCAGAGCTTTCTAGAAGCGTACGTTGATCGCTATATGGGTGGGTATACTGCGGGATACCAGACGACTGTGCCTTTTGTGTGAATCTTTAAACGGTATTATAACCTCCAAGATTTATAATGTTTCATTTCTTTTCTTGCTTAGCTCGACGCAATCTTTCCTCGATACAACCACAGACACCTAACAACCGCACTATCCAGAACTTTGTGAAGGATTATGTTGATCAGTACATTGGTGGGTAACCTGTGGCATGCCACCCACTTTGTTTTTTTGTGTAAAATATTAAATATGTTTTAAATTTCAAAGATTACACATCTGTAACATCAATGTCACTCCGTATTTTTATCCAAGGTGGACTTAATCTTTCCTCTACACAACCGCAACCACAGCCGCCAGATAACCGCACGATCCGAAGATTTCTTAAGGCGTACGTTGATAACTATATGGGTAGGTATACTGTCAACTTTTTTTTATGTGCTAATCTTGATCAATTGTATCTTTTGTAAACTTACGACAGAAGTCGTGTTGACACCAATTCCCTTTTTCTTAAGGGTATACTGTGACTTTATACGCGCTTAATGTTATTTGTTTTATTATCCAACCGTCTCTTTTCTTTTTTTAAAATGGACTCAATCTTTCCTCGTCCCAACCGCAGCCGCCTGATAATCAAACTGTTGAGACCTTTGTAAAGGATTATGTAGATAAATATGTCGGTTAGTATACTAAAGAATTCTATTGACATTTTGGCTTGTGTTATTCTTTAAACAGGTCTACATTTAATTTGCAACATTATGATATTCTTTTAAGTGGACGCCGTTTAACTTTCATTTGCATTGTAGATAAACGCAATCTTTCCTCGTCACAACCACAAGCACAACAGCTTGATAACCGCACTATCCAGAACTTTGTAGAAACTTATGTGGATAACTATATAGGTAAGTATACTACTGATACCATAGGGCTGTGCTGATTGTTATTCTTTTAACAATAATGATAAGCTCAAAGGTTTCTGCTTTCTTATTTTCATCTTTTTAGCTGGACTCAATCTTTCCTCGTCACAATCACATCCACCTAATAACCGTATTATCCAGAACTTTGTGAAGGATTATGTAGATGAATATGTCGGTGGGTATCCTGTGGCATGACGCATCATTGTAATGCTTGTGTTAATCATTAAACAAGTTTATTTTTTTAATAAGATAATCGAAAGATAATGACATTGCTTGAGGTAGATACCACTTATATTTGACTTGTATTGAAGGTGGACTCAATCTGTCTTCGTCAAAGCTGCAAGCACAGCCGCCAGATAACCGCACTGTACAGAACTTTGTAAAGGATTATATGGACGAATATGTGGGTAGGTATACTACGCTATTCCCACTGATAAATCATTAAACGAGTTTATAATTTCTAAGATTATAAAATCTGTTCACGTTTATACAACTCTTTTTTATTCAAGGTGGACTTAACTTTTCCTCGTTCCAGCTGCAACCACAGCCGTCAGATAACCACACTATCCAGGACTTTGTTGAGGCCTACGTAGATGAATATTTGGGTGGGTATACCATGGGTACCGCATAGTTTTGTCCTTTGTGTAATTCTTCGAACAGTATTTATTATTTCTAAGAATTTTTTTTTATCTCTTTTGCTTTGGTTTCTGTTACTCTTTAAAGAGGTCTAAATTAATTTTGCAAGATGATGATATTCTTTTAAGTGGACGCCGTTTAACTTTCATTTGCATTGTAGATAAACGCAATCTTTCCTTGTCACAACCACAAGCACAACAGCTTGATAACCGCACTATCCAGAACTTTGTAGAGGCTTATGTCGATAACTACATAGGTGAGTATGCTATGGATACCACAGGGATGTGCTGATTGTTATTCTTTTAACGATATGATAAGCTCAAAGATTTCTGCTTTCTTATTTTCATCTTTTTAGCTGGACTCAATCTTTCCTCGTCACAATCACATCCACCTAATAACCGCACTATCCAGAACTTTGTGAAGGATTATGTAGATGAATATGTCGGTGGGTATCCTGTGGCATGGCGCATTATAATAATGCTTGTGTTAATCATTAAAAAGTTGATATTTTATAAGATAACGACATGCCTTTAGGTAGATACCACTTATATTTGACTTGTATTGAAGGTGGACTCAATCTGTCTTCGTCAAAACGGCAAGCACAGCCGCCAGATAACCGTACGGTACAGAACTTTGTAAAGGATTATATGGACGAATATGTGGGTGGGTATACTGTGCCATTCCGACTGATAAATCATTTAACGAGTTTATAATTTCTAAGATCATGATAAAATCCGTTCACGTTTATATTACTCTTTTATTTAAGGTGGACTAAACTTTTCCTCGTCCCAACTGCAACCACAATCGTCAGATAACCACACTATCCAGGACTTTGTTAAGGCCTACGTAGATGAATATTTGGGTGGGTATATTTAACAATGTTCCACAAGCGCGAGGTGGTAAATAGCCAACGAGACGCGTAGCGCCGAGTTGGCTATAACTACCTCATATCCAAAGAGCGTGAATGGAATAATTGTTTTATTTAAAAGATTTGCAATATTTGAGCTCCCGGCTGTTCTCGCTGACCCGTACACCTACCATGTTTGTGGTCCATGGTATTTGAGCCCATATACCATGCCCTGTGAACCAATCAAAACTCAGGAATTGCAATATACCATAGCTAGTTTTAAATAAAATGGGATACCACGTAGTTCTGTCGCTTTTGTAATTCCTCGAACAGTATTTATCAATTCTACGATTTTTAATCTCTTTCGCTTTTTAGCTGGACTCAATATTTCCTCGCCACAAACGCATCAACTACTGTCTGATAACCGCACCATCCAGAAGTTTGTAACAGATTATGTTGATGAATATGTCGGTTAGTACATTGTGGAACGCCATTTGACTGTTTTGTTGATCATTAAACAGTTATGACATTCGTGGATGACAAGCATTTTTTGTTTGCACTCAAGATATGCTCAACATCTCTTCATCGCAACCGCAGCCACAACCGCCTGATAATCGCACTATCCAGAACTTGGTAAAGGATTATGTGGGCGAGTATGTGGGTAGGTATTACTGCGTCATGTCATTTGACTGTATCTCTTGTATACACAATTGAACAATTTGATAATTTCTTACTTATAATTAAGTTCCTTTCATGTTGACAAAACTGTTATTTTAATTCAAGATGTACTTAATCATTCCTCGTCACAACCGCAACCACAGCTGCCTGATAACCGCACAGCCGTCCAGAGCTTTCTGAAGGCTTACGTTGATAGTTATATAGGTATACTGTGAATACCACAGCACTGGGTTGTTTGTGTATTCCTTAACAATCCTTAAACAATTTTAGTTTTTGAGCTGTAATTTCCACTTTTAGCATGGAACGTTCATTTTTTATGTATTTTAATTGTAATGCGCATTTGAACATATACACATGGAATTTGCGCATAACAATTTCATAATTATCATTAGATATTAATCTGTAACATTTCTAATATATATATACTTTTTTCCTTTTTAAGCCGGGCTGAATTTTTCTTCGTCACAACCGCCCCCGCAACCGCCTGATAACCGCACTATCCAGAAATTTGTAAAGGATTACGTAGACGAGTATGTAGGTGGGTATACTGTGTGATGCCATATGACTTTGTCTTTCGTACAAATCATTGAACGATCGAGTTTTAAGTTTCCAAGAATCACCTTCATACCACTACTTTTTTTATTCAAGGTGGGCTTAACTTTTCCTCGTCCCAACTGCAACCACAGCCGTCAGATAACCGCACTATCCAGGAGTTTGTTGAGGGCTACGTGGATAAGTACTTGGGTGGGTATACAATGGCATACTACAGAGTTTTGTTGCTTATGTTATTCTTCGAACACTATAATTATTTCTTAGATATTTAATTTCCTTATCGCATTTTAGCAGGACTCAATATTTCCTCGTCACAACCACAATCACAGCCGCCTGATAAGCGTACCATCCAGAACGTAGTACAGGCCTATGTTGATGAATATGTCGGTTAGTATATTACGCCATGCCATAGAATGTGTTAATCTTTCAATAATTTTATAATGTCTAAGATTTCTTCTGTCTTATTTTCTTATTATTTTAGCTGGACTCAATTTGTCTTCGTCACAGACGCAACCCCAGTCGTCTGATAACCTCACTATCCAGAACTTTGTAAAAGATTATGTAGACGAGTATGTAGGTGGGTATACTGTGGCTTGCCACGTGACTGCAGTATTTAAGTTAATGTTTGAGTAGTTAATATTTTGCAATATGATGTCGTTCTTTTAAGTGAATGTCACTCATGTTTGATTTACATTGTAGGTGGGCTCAATCTTTCCACGTCACAACCACAACCTCAACCACCTGGTAACCGTACTATTCAGAGCTTTGTAAAGGCTTATGTAGATCAATATGTCGGCACAGGCTTACCAGACTGTGTTTGTGAGGTCACAGCACGCCCCATATAAATATTCAAATTTTCTCGCTAATCGCTATTGTAAATATTTAAGCTTCCTAAAATCGGCTTTTACTGCTGTCTATTTGCAATAAAATGAATTAGAAACATTTTCGCAATGTTTAAGTTTGTTTTTACGCAGTTTTTTTTGATGATTTGAAGCGTGCGAGAGCAGTTCTATGAGTTTAAGTTTTGACTCGTGTATAGAATACTAATATTTACACAAGGCGTGCAACTTCCACATCCAAGAATTGGGTACCGCCTCTGGAATGTAGCCCAAAAAATATCTTTCCCCTACTCGCTTTAGTAAGAGCTCCCGGTCCTCGATAGAACAGTCTTTGAACTATAATCTGGCCAAATTTGAGTCCAATCAGTTCGCGAATAGTTCTTTTAAACCTTGCTGGAATATCAAATTAGGTTGTAAATTTGCCGATTTACCATGATAATACCATAATAAGCGCTCAGGAAATTCACTGAATATTTAAATAAATTAATTTCCCAGGCCCGGTTGTCTTCGGCTTTGCTGTCGACATTTCCGAAGTGTTTCTTTGGGGTGTCCCAGAGGAGGTTTTGTAGTGGGGCACGTTCTGCTTTCTAGGGCGGGCACAGGCAGTAATTTTGACCAATTTTAGCGAAAATTGCATAAATTGTCCCGACAACTGGTACATATCATGGTAAATCGGCAAATTTACAACCTAATTTGATATTCCAGCAAGGTTTAAAAGAACTATTCGCGAACTGATTGGACTCAAATTTGGCCAGATTATTGTTCAAAGACTGTTCTATCGAGGACCGGGAGCTCTTACTAAAGCGAGTAGGGGAAAGATATTTTTTGGACTACATTCCAGAGGCGGTACCCGATTCTTGGATGTGGAAGTTGCACGCCTTGTGTAAATATTAGTATTCTATACACGAGTCAAAACGTAAACTCATAGAACTGCTCTCGCGCGCTTCAAATCGTCAAAAAAACTGCGTAAAAACAAACTTAAACATTGCGAAAATGTTTCTAATTCATTTTATTGCAAATAGACAGCAGTAAAAGCCGATTTTAGGAAGCTTAAATATTTACAATAGCGATTAGCGAGAAAATTTGAATATTTATATGGGGAGTGCTGTTACCTCACAAACACAGTCTGGTAAGCCTGTGATGTCGGTAGGTATACTATGTCGTGTAGTATGATTATGCCATTGAACGCAGGAGTTTTTAATTATATATTTCTATGATTATAACTTTCGTTGACGTTGCTTCTATGCCCTTTCTATTCAAGGTGGATTTAACTTCTCGTCAAAAACGCCAGATAACCGTACTATCCAGAACTTTGTAAAAGATTACGTTGATGAATATGTCAGTACGTATATCATAGAATGATCATAGAACCCCCATGTCACTATATTACTACTCTGTAAGGCCAAGTTTATTGTGCAGGGTGATGACATTTTTTAATGGATGTCGTTTATCTTTCATTTGCGTTAAAGGTAGATTTAATCTTTCCTCGTCACAACCCCACCGTCAACCGCGTGATAACCGCACTATCCAGAACTTAGTAAAGGATTTTGTTGACGATTATATCGGTGGGTACACTGCGTCATATGACTGTGTCGTTTGTATTAGTCCCCTTTAAAAACTATTGTAATAAGCACTAAGGATGTCTGCCTAACCTTATTAGCCAATGATGGTTATTTTGGGCAGGCATGTACTTTATTTTATTTTTATTCTTGTCTGTTTTGTAAATTTAAATTAATTAAGGGTGCAATAAAGTTGTTGTTGTTGTCAATAAGGTTATAATTTCTCAGATAATAAGCATCTTTTCATGTGTATACCGCTCCTTTTCCTATTCAAAGTGGACTGAAGTATCTGTTTTTCTTTATTACAGCTGAACTCAACTTTGCCTCGTCACAACTGCAACCACAACTGCCTGATAACAGCACTGTCCAGGAATTTGTAAAGGATTATGTAGATGAATACGTTGGTGAGTATTTTTTTTCTAAGATAACATCACTCGTTCTTTTAAATAGATGCCACTTTTGCTTATTCTTATTCAAGGTGGACTCAATCTTTCCTCGTCACAACCACAACCACAGATGCCCGATAACCGCACTGTACAGAACTTTGTCAAGGATTATGTGGACGAGTATGTGGGTGGGTAACTTTTATCATGCAACATGTTTATTTGTTTGATCTCATTTCTGAAACAATGACATGCTTTCACGTAAAAATCTGTTTTATTTTTACTGGACAAGTTAACAATTCGTTTGGTTATGACGTTCTTTTAAGTAGATCTCCCTTATTTATATTTTACGTTAAAGGTGGACTTAATCTTTCCTCGTCACAACCGCAACTACAACCGCGTGATAACCGCACTATCCAGAACTTTGTAAAGGATTATGTGCACGAGTATGTTGGTGGGTATACCACAGATAGCAACGTAAGCGTGCTATCTGTGCTAATATTAGAATATGTTACTGTGTTTCAAGAGAAGGCATCTTTAAGGTGGATATTTCTCTCTATTCTTCATTCAAGGTGGGCTCAATATTACCTCGACACAACTGCAACCACTTCCGCCTGATAACAGCACTATCCTAGATGTTGTTAAAGCCTACGTAGACCAGTTTGTAGGTGAGTATGTTGTAGCTGTGTTGTTTGTGCCTCTTGGCTATGTTTTTATTCTGTTAACCTTTGTGATACGTTAACATTTACTACGATTAAAACATCTTTTCACTAAGGCGACTTTCTTTTTTCTTTCATTCAAGGTGGACTTAATTTTTCTTCGTTACAAACGCCAGATAACCGCACTATCCATAACATTGTAAAGGCTTATGTAGATGCGTACGCAGGTGGGTATGCTGTGGTATAACTGGGACTGTCGTGTTCCTGTTAAGCAAGTTAAGTCTATAGTTTTGTTTTAATTATTAACTCAGATATCCCTTTCTTTTTTTCTCATTTATAGATGGTCTCAATATTTCCTCGTCTCAAGCTCAATCACAACCGCTTGATAATCGCACTATCCAGAACTTTGTAGAGGCTTATGTGGATAACTATACAGGTAAGTATACTGTGGATACCACAGGATTGTGCCGTTTGTTGTTCTTTTTACAACATGATAAGCTCAAAGGCTTCTAATATCTTATTTTCATCTTTTTAGCTGGACTCAATCTTTCCACATCACAATCAAAGCCGCTTGATAATCGCACGATCCAGAACTTTGTGAAGGATTATGTTGACGAGTATGTAGGTGGGTCTACTGTGGCACACAACTGGACAGTGCTTTTTAGTTATTTTGATCTTTGTCCATTTTTTCATTTTCTTAAATTATGACATAATTTCGCTGGATGTCGCTTTTCTTTAAAGATGGACTCAATTTTACCTCGCTGCAATTGCAACCACAAACGCCTGATAACCGCACTATCCAGAACTTTGTAAAGTCTTACGTAGACGAGTATGTAGGTGAGTACACTTTGACCATGTTGTTTGTGTTAACCTGTGAAGACGTTTCACCTTCGCTGGTAATTATGTCACTTTTTCGTTTATTCCTGTTTGTTTCTTTCCCATTTAAGATGGACTCAATCTTTCCTCGTCTCAGCCGAAACCACAACCGCCTGATAACCGTACTATCAAGAGCTTTGTGAAGGATTATGTTGACGAACATATCAGTACGTACAAAAACTGTTTTTTTTGCATGGAAAATATTAGAAAACTATCAGATTATACAGCTGGCAGAAATAAATTGTTTTTCAAAAGTTTTGCTTTGTAGCGTTTTCATAGCCGAGTTATTACGAAAATAATTATATTGAATCGATGCTAAAATGTTCTTTATGCCTACATATGAGAAAAAAAATAGCTTTGTAGGATCAACAGTACAGATTTTAGAATTTTAATGGCGTTAGATGAAAACAACCAATTAAAATGATTGTGTAAACCATGGAGTATGTTTATATTTTGTATGGTAATGGCAATGCTTCACCTGGATTTTGCTTTTCACCGGGATCCTTTTCTTCTATTTTTATGTAAGGTGGACTTAATCTTTCCTCGTCACAACCGCAGCTACAGCCGCCTGATAACCGCACTATCAAGAGCTTTGTTGAGAAGTTCGTAAACAAATATGTCGGTAAGTATACCGTAGAAAATCGAGGAGCAACTGTAAAGTTTTTGTTAATCTTTGAAAAAGCAAGCTTATCTCTTTTATGACGATGATTCACATAAATGCTGTTTTTCTATTTTTGTTTAAGGTGGACAAAACGTTTCTTTGCCACCCCCAGAAAAACCCGATAATGGTACTATCCAGGCCTTTGTTAAGGCTTATGTGAAAAGCTATGTGGGTGCCGGGGGGGTAATTTCTTGCCAGCTAAAATGTCTGTGTTGTTTGTCTCAGTCTTTGAAGTTTTTTATTTCTTTACGTTATAAAATCTTCGCACTTGGGTCCCACGTCGTTTAGCTTAGTTTTTTTTATTTCCTTTTGCTTTAGGTGGACTCAATCTTTCTTCGTCACAACCGCAACCTCATAACAGCACAATCCAGAAATTTGTAAAGGATTATGTAGATGATTATATCAGTGAGTACACTATAGAAGTCCACATGACTGTATACGTATTATTTGTGTTTATAAGCAACATTATGTTTTCTATAACGAAGATAATCTTTCAACTGAAAAGATTTTCTGCCTCCATTTAAGGTGGACTAAACTTTTCCTCGACACAACCACAAGCACCTAATAACCACACTATCCAGACCTTTGTAAAGGATTACGTCAATAAGTATATAGGTTGGTATACTATGTAAGAGTACCACATTGGCTACGCTTTTTGTATTTATATTTTATAAGATTCACCCTGGATGTCTCTGTCTGTTTTTCATTCAAGGTGCACTCAATCTTTCCTCGTCACAACTGCCTGAAAACGGCACTATTCAGGACCTTGTTACGGCTTATGTCGATGAATATATCGGTTAGTGTACTGTGGCATGCCGGTGACTGTGCTCTTTATGTCAACAAACAAGTTCATAATTTTTTTTTTGTGATCACATTTGAACAATTTATAAGTTATAACATCGCTGTGCATCGGTGTCACTTCTTTTCCCGATCACTTTTTCTTGTTTAAGATGGCCTAAACATTACTTCGCCACAACAGCGACCACAACCACCTGATAACCGAACTATCCGGAACTTTGTAAAGGATTATGTAGAAGATTATGTGGGTAGGTATACTGTGGCATACCACTTGATAATATTTTTAGGATCACATTTGAGTATGTGGGTGGGTATACTGTAGCATATCACTTGAAAGTATTTTTGTGATCACCTTTGAACAATTTTACGGTTTTTAAGTTATCACATCACTGTTCTTAGATGTCACTTCGATCACTTTTTTTTATTTAAGACGGCCTAAATATTACTTCTTCACAACAGCGACCGCAACCATTTGAAAACCGAACTATCCGGAACTTTGTAAAGGATTATGTAGATGAACAAATCGGTGAGTATACTGTGAAATGCTACGAGAATTTGTGATTTGTTTGACTAACTTTTGACAAGTTAGCATAGACAGTTTTACTAAGGATGTCTGTAATATTAAATGAACACATTTACCAAAGGAGAGAAGTTATGTTGTTAAGACATTAACGTCCTTTGACGATTAAGTCACTTTTCTGTTAATTAGGGAGTTTAAGAAAACCACAACGGCAACGGCAACGGGAACGTCGCTAAACAAAAGGTTTAATTAGTAGAACAATGGCTGTGCACGTGCGTTTTAATTCCTGGTACATTTCTTTGCCGTCCTCTGCAAAATAACAGGGAGTTTAAGAAACCACGACGGCGACGCCGAGGACAACGTCGATTAAAAAATGAATTATATTTTAGCTACGAATATCGCGATACTCGAAAGTCATTTAGTTTGTTTCTCTTTGTCAAAACTATCTCAAAACTAAATCTGGAACACAGCGATAAATTCGAAATAGAAATTTAAAAAGTTAGCTGTCGTGGTTCACGTTCTCCAGGCAACGCAGAATTTGGTCATTTCACAACCGCAAACACAGCCGCCTGATAACCGCACTATCCAGCACTTTGTAAAGAATTATAAGTATGTAGGTGGGTATTATATACTATAACATACCTCAATATTTTGTCATTTGTGTTAATCTTGTTACATTATCTTCAGTACCTTTCTTTTTCTTTGCAATCAAGGTGAACAAAATTTTTCTTCGTCACAAACGCAACCACGATCGCCTGATAACCGAACTATCCAGGCCTTCGTTAAGGCATATGTAGATAAGTATATTGGTGGGTATCCTGTGTCACATGACTGTGTTACATTTGTTGATCTCATTTATTATGAAAAATGTCTTCCCCTGCACAGGTTACGCTTGAATCAATACAAAAGAGTGCAGTTTACAATTTAGAGTTAAATGCATTTAGTTCTCCCGTACATTTTAAGACTCGCGTTTGCATTTTTTCCCGTTTTCTTCCTGTAGCTAATGCATAATAGTTGCATATGCGTCGTCTCATGTACATTTCGGGATCATATTTCTATGTTCTCTGCATATGCTGTTTCGTGTCTGTTGCATGTACAAATATTTGTACATGACCATCTTGTACTTGCATATATCATCCGTTAACTGTGCATATAATATACTGGTAAGCTAACATACTATAAATTATGTATGTTAAAAATGATGTTGATGATGATAATGCGTTTGTTGGATGGATATGCGTATCATTAGCATTTTGTGAATATTAACCTGTTTTATGGAGTATGGTTTGCATACTATCTGGTCAACTGCATGCTAAACACATAGTATATGTAGTTGGTGTATAAATGCATGTGCATGTTTGCTTCGATTTACTTGCATATTGCATGGTGAACTGCATGCTGTTTGCCTCTTCGCATGTGTTTGATTGGCTTAAGGGACGTTGTAAGTGCTGCATGTATAAGTTCCGGTGTAAGTTGCAGGTTTATGTGCAGGTTTTTGTTTTATTTTATAGAGGTATTGTGCATGATGCATGTACATCTTGATTTAAACCTTTAACTAATGCTTAATGGTGCATAAACTGCATATTATTTGCCATCATTTTGATTAAAACCAGTATATGTTGCATGTATAAATGCGTGCATGTTATGCATGTTGCATGGTCAATATTTTGTATTGAATGTCACGTGCATGATATTTGCATGTTCTTTTTAACTTCATCTATGAAGAAGCATGAATAACTGCATGTGCATGCCGCTGGTTCATATGACGCATGTTTCATTGCATGTATGCATGCTTTTGCATGTTTCTTGTGTGTAACCTTTTCTTAGATGGCAGCGATCTGAATGCAAAAATCAACGAGGTGGTTACTTCGCGCCTGAGAAAAACAGGTGAGTTCATTCTTCGGTCAGCCATCAAAGTGAACAGCTGCAGAAATTTCGAAGGTACTCAGTTTCTGGAAAGAAAATGCATTTCACGTTTTACGGAAGCAGAAGCAAGACTCCCCTTATTTTTTGTCCAAAGCTGCTAATTTGATTAAGTTACATTCTAACGCCTTTTGCATGCATGTCTCGCGCTTAAATGCATGTGCCCGTTTAATATATATAGTTGACTTTGACTTAGTCTTATAGACAAATGAATTTCTTTTTTAATCTAAAAAAAAAGGACTGCCGCTTTCCGACATTTCTATATCCCTTTGCATATGAACCTAGTTGCACGACCTGGCTCACCACAAGTCTTCTATAGCGAAGTTGGTACCTAGAAGTTTATCGTTTCGATTGGGGAAACTTAGTGGATGTCCGATACAATTCCGGTCGGCGACGATGGAGTCCTAAGGGAGAACTTCTTTTTACGACGTAGGAAGAATAGCACTGGAAAAAGACTTTCAGAACGCGTAACTCCTGCGGATTCCTATAAAGGCACTGTATTCGTGCCATGTTTGCAGAGCATTCAAAATAGCGGTATAGAAACCGTTCACTGGTGTATCACCGACGTAACCGAACTAAATAAACAGTTTTCCTTGTTCAGGACACATATCTTGCTATGCTAAGCCAAGCCATGTTGTGCCAAGCGATGCTATGCCATGCCATGCTGTGCCAAGCCAAGCCAAACGTTGCCATGCTCTGCAATGCCAAGCTATGCCAGACAATCCATCCTATGATAATATTATGTGCTGCTATCCTATACGTATTATAAAATCAAGCATAAAATAATGCAAAAGCCATGCTATGCCATGCCATTCCTTGCCACTTATTAACAATTAATTAAAAGCCATGTGCACGCGCATGCCAAAGAAATTGTATAGTAATTTTAATGTAACTATTTTCCATGATATAATCATTCTATTGAACGTATATGATTTAAGAACATATCGTACTTAGTTTTTAGCGTGGCTTTCTTATCTGAAATTATGGATTATATCGTAACCGAGTATGTAATTTTAGAACATATTGACTTAGTTTTAAAGTTTATGTAAGAGCCCTCTGGATACCAGCCTTGCAGCTAAACTGGGCTAGCCTGCTTCAATAAAGTTGACTGACTGACTGACTGACTGACTGACTGACATGCCAAACAATGCCAAGCCAAACCAAAGCAGGTCATAGCCAAGCGCTAGCTGGCTATGCATGTCAGGCCGTGCTGCGCAATCACATATGCTATTCTTTCTGTACTATAAAATCAGTCTAGCTAATCCTTCGGTCCGTCTTTCTGCCTCGATTTGTCTTTCACTATTTTCCGTGTCTTTGTAAAACTTTGTTCGTAATTGGGTGACCGTAACTGGACATATGTCTTTGTCTTGTCACACACAACTAATTTTTTTCCTTTTCTCTATTAATAATGCGGGTAACTGTCAATCGTAAATTGCATTTGAATTCAAGCTTCTTGATGTTGAAGCATTCCAAAATACGTTGAATTGGAAGTTTCTGTGAATAATTTTGATTCAACCGATTTTGATGTACGAAAATTCTCACTCTTAACAGATGTGAAGACAATCCCTGGTCCGCCAGGTCCCCAGGGAATTCAGGGCCCCGCAGGTCCCCCTGGTATTCAAGGCCCTATCGGCCCCCCTGGTGTTCCGGGGACTTCTGGTCCCGCAGGAGCAGCAGGATCACCAGGCCCCGCAGGATCTGCAGGTTCCCCGGGTGCTAATGGTCTTCCAGGACCTCCCGGTCCCTCGGGGTCTCGGGGACAGCGCGGTTTACGCGGTCCGCCCGGGCCCCCTGGAAGGCCAGGAACGACATCGACAACAGTGACTCGCCCAAAAGTAGAAGAGCCGGAGAAAGATAAAAAGGAAACCATGGAAAAAGCACCATCATTTGAAGGATTCTGTAAGTTTTTATACCTTTGCTAAAACTAGTTTTTCTTTTTTTTTTCTACCATTTTTGTTCTTAAACACAAAACACAAATGCATGATTTTAAAGAGAGATCATAGTGTGTGGTGAACAGCCTCGCTATTTTCCTGAGATTTCCTGCGCTAGCGAAACTAACTATTAATTAATTTGCTGTCAAGTGGCAACTGTACGGCACGAAGCTTAATAAGGACTGCTTGCGTTTTACTTATTAGAGACTTCTTGTATTTTTATATATCTTTTTATGTATTATACTAGTTACTCTGACGGGGTTATCCTGTATAATTAACAATTATGCACCGTATTGGAGGGTGAATAGTGGTGAACCGCTTTCACCGACACTGAGGTGAATAATTGTTTTAGTACATCACACAAGCTGAAAGCAAGACATTTTGTTTCTCTTCAGTCAGCTGCTTTGCTAATCACCTCCGAGTTAACCAATCAGCGCGCCCGGAAAGCACTATTCGCTTGTACTTATTACAAAACGATGAAACCTTTTCATTCTTTTGTTTTTCTTTTAAGCTAAGCCCAACATTACGACTCCGCCGCCGAAATCGTACCTGGCCTCGAAGGGCGACATGATAATCCTGCAATGCTCTGCTCAAGGAACACCGAAACCGGAAATAATCTGGGCGAAAAAGAACAGCGGAAGAGCAGTCATCGGAAGTCAGTTCATTTTGGAAAACGCGCTCCCAGAGGACACTGGGAACTGGACGTGCAGAGCTAGTAATTTCCTGGGCACTGATACTGCTGACGTTGAAATCGTCATTGCAAGTAAGTGCTTGCAGGCGAGGCTTTAGTCAGAATTTAGGTGTAGACCAGGTTGTTCAAAGGGTGAGTGAGATTATCACCAAATAAATCAGTAAGGACTGAGTAATATATTTCGTTTTGTCACAAATTAAAAATGTGGAGGACCACTTAATGCTTTGATGAATTTTCGTGGAACCCTTCTTTACGGATCTCCAAAAGAAAGGGAAGCGTGTACTAGACATTACTCAAAGTATAGAACAAACAAACTTATTTTTATTATAATTTCAACCCGTGAGGTATTTTTTAGAAATTCCCGGAAATAAATGTTAAAATAAAATGCTTTTGATGTTCGTAATGGAATGAAATTTGGCAAGATGAGTAAGAAAGTCTAATTAGAATTCATTGTTTTTTTGGTGGCTTGCATAGGAGGTAATTGTGTTATGTTTGGTATTTGATTCTCTATTTTTTGTAAAATTCATCTCTAAAACTACAGTATTTAGCACAATGGAAAAGTAAATGAATTTCATCTTCAATTTGGTTTGATCCACACGTAGGCCAGAGTCTATTATCCCTTGGGATTTGATCATAAGGAAGAGAAAACGGCCGACACTTCAGACCACACTTTAAGAGCAAATGCCCACAAAATTCAGTCAATCCACGGCCAGGGTCAAAATTTTGATTTCGCTCATATTTTGTCTATAGATAGGCATTACCAAATGAACAAACGTGGTGTAGTTTGTTTTTCCAAAGACCGCTTCAATTTGGCGCAAATCAAGAAAAACTATTTCTGCTGTCGGCGACTTCAAAACACCCAAAATTTGAGACAAAATCGGCTGCTTGCAAAACTTTGCTTGCATGCAAAAGGCATGGAATTTGGGGAAAATCTTTTCCAGTGTATTAATTTATGAAGACTTTTACTCCTAGTTTAGTGTTAAATTTTCATCTTAGCGATAATCTGGAAGGTAAACAATAATATTTTAAAACTGCTTATTTTTCAAGCGACAGAAGTTTTAATTCAACTTGAAAGACGCGATTACAATTTTAAGCATGTGCTACACCTTGGTTTTTCCTCAAACTTAAGCTATAAGGTATTTAAACATTGTACTACAACATATGTAAAAACTGGCTTGGGTAATTTAGTTTGAAGATCACACGAAGTCTTCGAAGTTGAACGAATTTCGGCTGAAATATGAGATATTTGCATAGTTATAAAACGTTGCATTGTTGTTGTTGTGATGGCTGAACTTGTTTAAATGATGTCTGATGTGAAATCACTTACCTCAATGCCTTCTTCGGTCTTCTTCTTTTGTAATTGACTTTATGCCTCCAGCTGATCCGTACATGTTTCCCGAGGTTATTATCCAAGAACTGACGAGAGTGGCGTGAACAGCAGAATTCATTACAATTATACCTCATTGAATCCTTTGCTGTCAATTTTGATATTATGTGCATTTCAAAAGATTTACACCTTTCATAATGGCGCAAAGTTTCACAGCAAAACTTCCAATTAAGCTTCCAGAGTGCCTGTAAGGCTAAGGCAGGGTTTATTCTTATCCTTCTAACTTGCGAGGTTATTCTCAGTTCTTTCTGTTTGACGGTGATTACGGGAGTTGCGTGACAGAACAATGCCCTTCGCACCGGGAGGGTGTAGGGAAACAACGATCACGGATAGGAACCAAAAAAAAAATTCAATTTTCTTAGTAGTAATCAAGTCACAAATTATTGCTTTTATTTATAGTCCATTGTCTGGTGCAGTCTAATATCATAGTACAATTTAACCTGTAAGGAGGTAAAAAGAGCCTATAAAAGAAAAAAAATTCATTGGCTTCTTTTTCAAAAACTTACAAATAGCGTTATCACAAGTGGCAGGTCTAATTGTTAAGGCAACTGCCATAGAATTATTATTACAACTCTAATATCGTGTAATTCCGCTATATTTTTAGTTAACAATTGGTCTGAACTTCTGAACTGAATGCTAGGAATCCAAAATACTAAAGGCTTCAGTAACGCCAAATTTTGCTGGCTGTATATTTACTCTTTTCGATCATATTCAGGGGCATAGCCAAGGGGGAGGGGGGTGTCCTGGGGTGCTCGTGACCCCCTCCCCCTCCCCCTTTAAGTAAACAACATACAAACCTTTTAATTCAGGTGGCGAAAAAGCGCGAATCTAAAGAATCGACATGTCATTTATCTTTTCTAGTGCTAGATAGTTACATACTTCATTTTCAGGACCTAGCATCTGCAGTGGACCATGTAAGTACCCTGGGTGTGACACAGTGTGATCCCCCAACCCACTCTTGGAAAGTCCTAACTACGACGCTGATATTTCCACAATATTTCACAATTAAGGTATTAGACTAAAACGTGGCCTGTCAGTGGGTGACTCTGCCTGGGTCCTACCTGGATGATGCTGTGACGACTCATCATCTCTAGCGAGAACTGTACTCAATTCTAAGAAAAATTACGCGCCTGATGGACTTTGGTCAGCAATTATCTACTTATTTTGGAGCTTAACTCGTGACCTAAACCGATACACTCTGTAAATATTTTCAGGAATATATTGCCGATATATAACATGTTAACAGAAGTTTATACTTCTGGCCTTATTGAATGCCCTATAGAACACTACTTTCTCATGTTGAGTAAGTGGGAGTAAGGAGCTTTCGTCTTCCCCTTGTTGCCGCCAATTGGGATATACTTTGATAGCCTGAATTTTAATTTCAGATTCGGATTTTCAGATTGGGTGGATTAAGAGCAACTTCTTGAAGAATTTCGCTATCTTAACGTACCGAAGACTTCGTCATTCTTTGCGTTCTGCTTTTTGTCAAAATCACTTTCAGTTAGAACAGTCTTGGGAAGAAAACTGAAATCTGCTGGCGTGTCAGAAATTCAGAATTGGTAAAAAGGCGGTTAAATTCCCACTGCTCTCCCGGCCGGGCAGTCATCGTGGCCTTGACTACTGACGCTGTATCCACTTTCTGGCCGTTTGCTTTCCCAATAAGGAATTTGCTGGAAAAATAATCTTTCTGCTTTTCTGTAAATCGTGTTCTTCAAACGTGACTGGACTTCCGGGGCCCATCCGATTGGTAAACACTGTAGATTCGAAAGGATTAGTCGCTTTCTAAGTTCCTGTATCGGTAACACACCACCTGCAGACGGTTCCTTTTGCATAGTAGAGCACTGCACTGTCAAGAAGTAGTTTATGTTCTGAAGTACGTTCATGTTTTCCAAGGTCCAGATGGTGCTGCAAGGAGGAAAATCTCTTATACGTTTCTAAGCATCTTTTCCGTTGACAAGAGAAAAAACGGTTGAGGTACCAGTCGCAGCCACAGTCGCAGCCCCAATGTAACATCGACACACGGAATACCCCCGATGACTGGACAGAATCTACCATTTCCTCAGAAGCTTACTAGATGTTAGACCCTTGTTTTATATGGACTCTCGTGACCTCTCTCGTGTGCCATTCAATAGACGCCGCCTTCCGACCACATAATTATAATCAATAATTCGTGTTTTTCGATTGGGGACAGCAAATGAAATAATCGACTCAAGATATCTCAAAAGCAAAAAAAAAACACTTTTAGCAGGGTGAATCATAAACAAAAAATGTCGTTTACCAAAAAATAAAGACCCCCCCCGCGCCTCTACGCCTCTACCCTAGATCCACCACTGGTTTTGCCAGAAAAGGCATAAACTTAGTTCACCAGTGGTTAAGAAGAAAAATATTTTTGATGTTTATTTTTATTGACATATATAAAGAAGTACAAACATGATCAATTCGAGATTCTCGTAACACGATCTGTGAGCCCGCTTTGCTGAAACCTCTATATACTTATATTGGAAGCACTTAATGTAACATATGTCCGGAAACTCGACATCTCCAACCAATACCCAAATTATAACAGTACGTTGTAGAAATTAATCGGTTGATTATAAAATAAAGAAACCCCTTTCTGCCTTGCTAGTATATTAGAGGATAATGCCCCTGGCTGAAAGACTGTCCCTTTTTCTACGAAAGCCGAGGAGGGACATCAGACTTCCGACTTCAGACTTCCGACTTCCGACTTCCGACTTCAGACTTCAGACTTCCGACTTCCGACTTCCGACTTCCGACTTCCGACTTCCGACTTCCGACTTCCGACTTCCGACTTCCGACTTCCGACTTCAGACTTCCGACTTCCGACTTCCGACTTCAGACTTCAGACTTCAGACTTCAGACTTGGCTTGATTTCCGCTGACCTCCGAGTTGTTGTTGTAATAAACATGAAACATGTTGAAAAGTACAACAGAGTCATCTCTGAACAATCAGTTGCTAAACCCAATGAAGCAGAAAGGCTATCCAAGAATAAAAAACGCAAAAAGCGTAGCTAGAAAAAATGCAATGCAGAAGCGAATGATTACAGAAAGGGAGAAAAAATACATTAACTGACCACCAAGTCATCGTGTTAGCAAAAGGGCTTAAGTTTATTGAAACACCCGTGACAAATGAAAATGATGACAAAAATAATGGAGGTAAAGTTTAGCTCCCAGAACGCAAAT
Organism: Meandrina meandrites; assembly: GCA_963693305.1. Lineage (NCBI taxonomy): Eukaryota > Metazoa > Cnidaria > Anthozoa > Scleractinia > Meandrinidae > Meandrina > Meandrina meandrites. The sequence goes on from OY855913.1 coordinate 24,158,575, forward strand.
CACAACCACTCTAGTGGCGTCACATTCGGCGATGTATATAAGCGAAACATGAGTACCCAATAAATGATTTTCAAACACTCAAACTAAGGGGAGCTTAAAAACAACTCAAAGAAACCATCGCTCTCAATGCTTAGAGACTGCAGTAGCCTTCAAAAGACTCGGATCTTCGAGAACTGTGGTAACGAAACGTTATCCAACGAACTAACCGCCACTTCAGATAAACAGGATGACGGTTGGAGATCCACTGATTCGATACACATTAAATACTACAACATTCTTTTAAAGGCTATTATGAATCTTTCGACAAACATGAGCTGATAAACCTAACGAAATATGCCACAGAGCTAGCAAACACAATGGCATAAAGATTATTACTGTAACGGCTCTAGAGAGTGTAAAATCCTCCGTTAACAGACTGAAGGCTTACATTTAGCGACCAGCGGGAGCCGTGTTTGGCCTGTCACATTTTATATTTTCACTTTAAAATTTAAAACAAATACTGATGCAACAATGGAGTCTCATCCAAAATCAGCCACTGCTGAAAACAATTTCCAAACCGCCTCCGATCATATCATACAAAAGAGGTAAATCGCTCAAAGACATACTCGTCAGAGCAAAACTTTAAAGGCTCACGCGTCGCTGCGCCGTAAACCACATAGGGAAGTCTGTGTAGGCATGTCTATGACGTTTTCAAGTCTGAAGTCTGAAGTCCGAAGTCCGAAGTCCGAAGTCTGAAGTCTGAAGTCTGAAGTCTGAAGTCTGAAGTCTGAAGTCGGAAGTCGGAAGTCTGAAGTCTGAAGTCGGAAGTCGGAAGTCGGAAGTCGGAAGTCGGAAGTCGGAAGTCTGAAGTCGGAAGTCGGAAGTCTGAAGTCTGAAGTCTGAAGTCGGAAGTCGGAAGTCTGAAGTCTGACGTCTGACGTCTGAAGTCTGAAGTCTGAAGTCTGAAGTCTGAAGTCGGAAGTCGGAAGTCGGAAGTCGGAAGTCGGAAGTCGGAAGTCGGAAGTCTGAAGTCTGAAGTCGGAAGTCGGAAGTCGGAAGTCTGATGTCCCTCCTCGGCTTTCGTACTTTTTCACAGTTGCCCTCAAAGCTTCGCTTTTCGGCCAAATGGAATTCGGACAATCGATATTCGTGGAGCTGGAAAAGATGCGTGCTTTTGCCAGAATTAATTCAACAAAGTGCCACTATGGAAAGGAATACATTCCTCTATTTTGTTCCTGTCCCTTTTGTCAAGGCCACATTGGCCTCCCACAGTTGAAGTGTAAAAATTAATTAAATTAAGTACTACAAGCAAACAGAATATATTATTATAAAACCTTTTCTTTGTGTTTTTTTGCGAATGACTTGTCCTCGTCACGCAACACCGTCTATCTACGGGGCAACAATAAGGCTACGCTGATCACTGCACCCTTTCTCAATTCACGACTTTGTTCTAACCAATTAAGCGGACTGAACTGAGAAAAAAGCCCTTCCCCCAATAATATTAAATAAATAAATGTGATATCAGAGGTTTGTTAAACTGCACGTAAATGTTCGGCCATGACCTTCATTCAGTATAAAGGTCAAATTAAAACAGCGGACTTCTAAATCAGTACATTTTAGCTTCAAAGAAGTCAACAACAGGCAGAATACGTGCCACATGTTTAAGGAAAAAGATTTTAAATTCGATGTTTACACTTAAATCAGATTTTTGCTCGGGAAGTGCCCAGGAAGTGCCATGGATCCATTTGGTAGTGAAAGAGCGCTTGCGTTGATTATTCAATTGTCTCATATTTCATCTGAAAATTTGCTCAACTTCGAAGACTTCGTGTGACCAGCAAACTAAATTACCCAAGCCAGTTTTTACACATGTTCTAGAACAATGTTTAAATATCTTATAGCTTAAGTTTGAGGAAAAACCAAGGTATAGCACATGCTTAAAATTGCAATCGCGTTTTTCAAGTTGAATTAAAACTTCTGTCGCTTAAAAAATATGCAGTTCTAAAATATTATTGTTTACCTTCCAGATTATCGCTAAGATGAAAATTTAACACTAAACTAGGAGTAAAAGTCTTCATAAATTAATACACTGGAAAAGATTTTCCCCAAATTCCATGCCTTTTGCATGCAAGCAAAGTTTTGCAAGCAGCCGATTTTGTCTCAAATTTTGGGTGTTTTGAAGTCGCCGACAGCAGTAATAGTTTTTCTCGATTTTCGACAAATTGAAGCGGTCTTTGGAAAAACAAACTACACCACGTTTTGTTATTTGGTAATGTCTATCTATAGACAAAATATGAAGGAAATCAAAATTTTGAGCCTGGCCGCGAAATTTCAATTTTGCGCGATTTTAACTGGCATTCGCTCTTAAGTTGTTTGTTCTTAAAGTTCGTTTTGTTACCACTTGTCTACCCTTTAGAACCTTGCGGATTAAATTTTATTCGGGGTCCCGGAATCCCCAAGACGTTACTGTAGATAGATCGCTTTGCCTTCTTGCTCAATCCCAAACGTCTTTCTCCATGTTAGCCGAGCCCAAGTTCACTGTAGCGCCAGAGCCAAAAGTCACGGCCTTCACGGAACAGGTGACGGAGCTAAAATGCGTCGTGGAAGGGTTTCCACCACCAAAGATAGAATGGCGTCGTCAAGGCAACAAAGAGCTTCCCTTTGGCAGGCACTACATCCGCAATAACAACCTGTACCTGCAGAACCCCATCAAAGAAGACGAAGATATTTACATGTGCCACGCTTCTACTCCAGTTGGATCTGTTATGGGAGGTACTGAAGTCACGGTAGAAACGTATGGTGAGTTTGTTTGGAGCTGTATTCAACTGTACGTGTTTCCTCGGGAAAAATAATTCATTGCGTGTTCACACTAAATTCGATAGATCGATTGATCGACTTCTGCGAATGTGGTGTGGGACTCCCGTATGATGTGATAAGTAGCTCCTAGTCGCTATCTAGACAGCTCGTCCATTTCTCTCGTAAGAAAGCTGAAGTACACAGATGTAAGCGTTACATTGTTTCCACCTTAACGCCAATTTGCGAAGGTTATCTATTTTCGAGCAAAAAAATGACGAAAAGTGGAGAACATCGGAAACGGCAGGACCACTAAACAGCAATATAGAAGTCAAATTTCAGCAAATAACACTGTAAAAAAATAACTTGGGACAATTTTCAACGGAGCTAGACGTAGCATAAAAATAGATAAAGTAGTTACAGTTAAGATTAACTACACCTCAATAGCTTTCATTTGAATGGTCACACACTAGGGTTTTATCCACAGACTGAAAAGTTAGAACCACCATGTACAGCATAATAAACAGTACCACATGAAGGTACTGCTCAATAGCTTTCATTTGAATGGTCACACACTAGGGTTTTATCCACAGACTGAAAAGTTAGAACCACCATGTACAGCATAATAAACAGTGCCACATGAAGGTACTGCTCAATAGCTTTCATTTGAATGGTCACACACTAGGGTTTCATCCACAGACTGAAAAGTTAGAACCACTGTAAACAGCACGATAAACAGCACTTCTTGAAAGTACTGCTCAGTAGCTTTCATTTGAATAGTCACACACTAGCTAGTATTTTCATCCACTGACTTTAAAGTTAGAACCACCTTGTACAGCGTAATAAACAGTACCACATGAAAGTACTGCTCAATAGCTTTCATTTGAACGGTCACGCTCTAGGGTTTCATCCACAGACTTTGAAGTAAGAACCACCTTGTATGCAGTTTAACAAAAAGCACCACATGAAAGTACTGCTCAATAGCTTCAAATTGAATATGAATGGTCATGCTTTAGAGTATTATCCCCTCATCCTTGGAAGTCTTGGAAGCCCCATACCGGAAGGCCTGACTCTGAGAGTGAAAGCAGCTAACAGGCATGTTGTGTTCCTCCTCTTTTTTAGAACCTGTAGAAGTAAAAATCATTCCTCGAAGTGTAGTAACACTGTACGAATTTGATGCACCAGTCCGGGTGAACTGCTCTGCACGAGGTGTGCCTCTGCCAAACATCACGTGGTACAAAGATGGCGTTGCCATGCCAACGAGGACAATCATCATCGGCGATGAAGTCATCGGAGAATTAAACCTGGAACGGCTGCGACCAGCTGAGCAGGGAGAATACAAGTGCGTGGGAACAACTGCAGTGAGATCTGAGCCGTTCTCCTACACAACAAAGATTCGTGAGTACAAGCAATCAATTTTATACTAGCCATACCCTTGGTAAAAAAAAAAGTCGTCACGGACGCAACGAGACGCAACACAGTAACTCAGGCCAGAGCCTGGGCGGCGTCCAACGGGCATGCAATAACCGTTTGGACTTAATCTTTTCCCGTTTTAACCGTAACCGTTGTAACCATTTTTTCTTTTGGTGTTTTGAGAAAACCTTTCTTAGGTGTGCGTTCAAAGGTACTCTCGCGATTTGCCTTAAAATTATTATCTTTCCAGAGCTGTTAAAGTGTCGTGAACTAGCAGATCCTGTAGACGGGTACAAGTTAACTGACGGCTATAACGTTGTGGGAAGTATCGTCAGGTTTGCATGTAACCCTGGGTGCATGTTGTATGGATCTTCAGCAAGAGTCTGCGGGAAAGATGGAAAGTGGAGCGGAACACAGCCGTATTGTAAGTAGTAACGAAGAACTGTTATTCTATAGCGTAAATTCCCTAAACTCACTTCTCTCTCTCTAGAGCAACGTTAACGTAACACATCGTATCGTTGAGAAAGATGTAATGTTCGTCACAAGCATGGGACAAAGAAAAATAAGTGTGATCAGTCCCCGGCGGGAATCGAACCCATCACCACCCAAACACCGGGCGGGCACTCTATCCACTACCCTGCGAGCAGAGTCTTCTTCGATCTTCCTAGATTAGTCGAGAAGATCGAAGAAGACTCTGCTCGCAGGGTATCTATCCACTGAGCTACGAGAACTCATCATGGTGAGAAAAGCTGTAAATTAACGTCTTCTTCTGCAGGTTATAATGTTGGATTAGTTGCTTACGAGTGCCAACATTACCGCCTCCTCACAGAACTCGACAGAAATCTCATGAGCAAACAACTGCTCGGCAAATGCGACAACAATCTAGCGGAGGGCTGGTACCGAATTTCCGGCGCCGCTGGGGCTCAGATGCCTATCGCGTGCCCAGGCCCCGGCAGATGTAACACGCAATATCCCGGCTGGCTGTTCGGCTCACATCCCCATAAGGATGATGGATGTGTCGAACGGATGGTTTGTTTTGGTGATTATGTGTCTGGCTGCTGCGAGCACCGCCGGAAGGTACTGGTGCGGAATTGTGGCGGATTCTACGTGTACAAGCTGGGCCCAACTCCCGGATGTAACTTCCGTTACTGCGGAAGAGATGCGCCTAGCAGAATGGACGGATGGTGAACTGGGAACTAAAATTTGAACAGTGTACGAGTTTAGTTATTTTAACTTTATATTTTGGTTTCTTCTTTCTTCTTAAGTATTTTATTTTCTTGCAGACGTAATTTCTTGGTGCGTTATATACCATTAGCATCAGCAGCCAGTGTTGGGGTGTCTCTGTAGAATCAGTTTACCATGCCAAGAACACTAACACAATTATTTTCAGAAAAATAGATTTTCCTAAAATAAATATAATATTATATTTTTGTCAAGTAAAATAAATTTGAACATTAATTTACTTTGATTGTCGCGGTTGTCAATTGCTTGTCAACCTTCTTTTTCCAAAATCTGTTCATAGGGTGATCTTCGTTTGCTGTCATCATTTTCTCTTTAAAGGAGATGCTTGGAAAAATCATACTTGGCTGGTAAAGACTGTGAAATTAGATAAATTCGGCGGGTATGCGAGAAATGAGGTGCATGATGAACGACTTGGTTTTTTGTTCTCTGAGAAATGTTAAATTTACAGTCATTCATATGGTCGCGTGAATGCATTTCGTAGCGTTTTTAATATTTTTCAAAACAACATCGTAGTTTCGGTCCAATCAGCACATTTGTTTTACTAACGTCACAAGAAATGGGGTATTTTACTTTCTCCCCCCCCCCCCCCCCCCCAGTTCTCCCCGCCCCGTCCCCAAGAGCACCTGTGGAGTCGCCGCTGCATGTTACGGAAGTATCAGCAAACGCGAAAACCTACGAAAGTTTATTTCGAGAAACAAAGACAATGACTGAGGATGGATGACTCTCATGCAAAGATGAGAGTATCTTTGATCTGCTTTACATAATTTTGGAATTTGGGCCTAAAAATAAATGATATGCTGAAAAGAATAGAAAAGAAACAAAATGCCACCTATAAAGTGAAGTAATGTACATAAACAAATTGTTACATAAATGCCGTAAAACCCCTGTAATATGTAACAATAAAAAAATTGAAAACAGAGTCTTATTACAACCCCCTTAAAGGTCAAATGAACCAAAATTTTGATTTTTCTTTATTTTTGGCCAATCTGTTAATTAAGAGCCAAATAAACATATTTTGAAGTTTCAAAGTAATTGGACTTTGCATCGCAGAGATATTGCAAGTTTAAAAGTGCTTATTTTTGGCCTTCATAATCGTGGAGCAGTCGGAAAAATTGTCGGGAAATTGTCGGAAACACAACTAAGACGTCATTGTTGGTGACCTGTAAGATTGCGGGAAATTCAAAGCCGTTCAGTTCTGAAGTTCACCAAGTCGGTGACTTCGTTTAAAACGGAAAATCATGGTGTTTTGAGAGAACGTTGGGTTGTAAAAATGAAAAGAGAATTTTTGAACCAAAACAAGCACTCGCGCATTTATGCGGTTCATTTCACTGAAAACTGTATTAAACAAAATCTATCAGTAAGGAGGTTTCTGGGTTCTGCCTTCAAGTCTCTAAGACTTGCCTTAAAGAGGATGCAGTCCCAACGACTTTTTGATCAGAAAATTAAATACGGCAAAGAGTGCCCGCCGAAGAACAAATTAATTAAATACGGCGAAGAATGCCAGCCGAAGAACAGAGAGACTACGTATAACTGTTCGTTCATCTTTTGCTTAATGTAGCAAGTTGGAAGTAAGGAATTTTAATAACTAGAGCTTGCTAGTACTTTTATTTTGATTATTAACACTTTTATTTTGTTGGTTTGGCTTGGTAAGTATTGCGAACTTCAATATCAACTTCAGTATCGATTCAATATCCTCACCGAATAATGCAGCTTCCACGTGCACGCTTTTTGAGACGTGTTTTTGACGCTTGTTAAATATAAGTACAAGCTAAATAAAATTTACATCTCTGTGGCCAAAATATGGACTATAAACAGGTAATAGAAACAAACCTCACAGTGTCCGCGGAGACAGTCGGTAAACGCTCTGTATTTATTATTCACCACTGAATTTTCCTTCAGCTGAAAACGACACGAATTTATTCATTCAAGAATGTTTTACCCTGCGTGATGGTTTGCGGTTTCGAATTTGCATTGAGAAATATCCCTTCATTCAAGTTAAATTTTTGTGTAGAAATTTATTCTTGCGTTTTGTGTGACTCTCGAGTACGAAAAAGAAAATAGTGAATAAAATCTTAGCTTTTGGCCACATCCACATTCGCGCTCATACCGATCCGGGTTTGCAAGCCGCACACGTCCTGATTATATATAATTGCGTGCAAATCCAAAAAAACCTGCATTTCAGTTGAGGTATATAACAAAATTCTTTGTTCCATACTAAGCTGAGCGGACTGATGATTTTTATAAGCCATCCAGTGTTTGAAATCCTCCTATATCGCTCAATGCTTACAATTTTACTCAGTGCTTTAATAATTATTAATCTTTTAAACTGGATTCCAGTGTAGTAAAAAATATAATTACCATGTTTTAAAAGAACTTAGGTCTTTTCAGAATTACTTGAATTCCTCAGACTGACTCAAACTCTCAAACTTAACATTATTCGCTCTTCAAATGACGATCGTCCCCTCGTCACAAAATTCAAAGCTTGATCCATTCCTTCCATTTCAGTGCGCGGTCATTTTGGAAACGTTTTCGTGAAGCCTTCGGAAATCTTCCTATTTTTTGCTTTAGCTCGCGCCTTTAGGCTCAGAAAGCAAAATTTCAACTTGAGTTTACTTTATAATGTGTTTTTTAGTGTTTGGTTGCTTTAAAATGGCCAAAGAAAAAAGCCCGAAATTTTGGTTCATTTGACCTTTAACAACTGATTGAACTGTACCTTGTGTAGCAAACTGACCAATTTTAAATTTGACGTAACCGTTAAGGTGGCTGGTAGCGATTTCCAGCACTTTTCAGCTGTAACACTTTGATGGATCAGTACTAAAAAATTTTATCACATGCTGCTATAATGTTATCAAAAAACCCAATTATTGCTCAATAAGTTGCGGTTATTTTCTGACATTTCTGGCTGCCATAGCAACAGCATAAGCTGTGAAAAATACCCTTAATTTTAGCTTTAAGAGTAACTCAAACATCGAACTCAGTGACCTCCATCTTTTATTATTGAGTCATGATCAGCATGTTAAGGTACAACTTTTTGCAAAGTTAAAAAAAATTCTGTAGTGCAGTTTTTCAGAGCCACCTTACTGCCCAAGCCTGAACCTTTTACCTATACAAGAGAAACATCACACCAGATTCAACGTTCTCAAGTAGTCCGTATAAAATCTACAATTTCCGTTAGTTGCACTTGTAATTAGTTGCCCTCTAAATACTCGAGGAACAAAACTGCTGCAGGTTAAAAGTATGAGGAAGTACATGTGGTTAGTACAGATCTAATTTAATTGCTATGAGTTCACAAGGTCAGTTATTCTGGTCGAAATATGGCAGCAAGTTCCGTTTCCACAAACCTCTCAGCCATTGTGGTTCCAGTTTTTCAGTGTATTTGCAGGTCTCTCATTGGGGAATCTCTCTTACAAAGGTATGTTGAACGGTATGTTTGGCTAAAATGTGTTGATGTGTTCTTCATCACTGATCTAGCTACGCTATCGGGCAATGGAAATCATTTCCCTGAAACGGAAGTAAATTAGTGAGTCTTTCACCCTCCCAGCGTGATTTATCAAACAGTGTAGCCCGACCAAGTCTGTGCTATAAATCACTACAAACAGATGGACTAGCATCCCATCCAGGGGGGAGTAGAAGTACTCTTGGTCGCTTCATGCTACTGAAACCGCTATAAGCTGCCGCGTTATGGGCCACTAGGCTCGAACGCAGACTTCAACAGATTTACCATGTGGAATATTTAATCTCTTATTTTGTTGCCGCAAAATGAAAAATAATCGTCAAAGGCAAGCCAAGCAGAGCTGCTGAGGTAGCTCGGCTATATGCTTTTAGAGTTTAGACTAACATGGATTTTGACATACGAAATAGTCATGTACATTCATGTCCGGAAGACCTTCACCTCCTCTCACACCAGACGGTAATTACTCCGAGAAGTATAAATATATCGCAACGCGTAATCAACGCGTTTATCGTAACGCGTAGTCAACGCGTTTATCGCAACGCGTAATCATCACGTAATGCTGCTATAAAAGCCACTTACGGTACAACATCGTCATCAGTTGCCATGGTAACTTAAAAAGCGACCAAACATACCCTACATTTTCACATTTTAAAGCCGGTAATATCAAATATAATACGTTGTAAAAGTTACTATTTTTATTTTATTTTCATTTTTTTTTTCATGACCTAAAAGGAACATTTTGACCAAACGAATTTATTTTTTTTCTCGAGAAAATTCTTGAGCATGTTTTCATAACAAAAGTTGTTTGTGAGTGGCTTAGTCAGAAAGTCGGGAGTATTTTTTCTATAGTTAATCCAATATTCTTGTAGTCACATAAGGGGATACAGTCCTAACACAAATGTTATTTATTGCAATTGGCACTTGGGAAAGACTTCGAAATTACGGGAAACCATTCATAAGTCATTACAAGAACATGATTTACACGAGAAGACCTCAAACGGCGATTTTTAATCCATGTTACACAAGGCAATATTTAACGCAACATTGTTGCGACAAGAGTCTGTTATACGCGTACGTAACGATTTTTAACGCAATGCTTTTGAAAGCAGTTTAGTGCGATATCGATTATTAACGCAAAGGTGTTTCATTAAAATCGGCTCGTGTTACATTACCGTTAGTTCATTATAATAAAAACATTACAATATGTTATATTGTAATATTTGTTTTCCTGGTTCGTCATTTCGTTCATTCATTATACACATGGCACCTCACGTGATAAGGAAGTGGAAAAATTACGCCGTCATTGTTATATTTAATACTGACTGTGGTAGCCTGCGAGCGTTTCCATAATGAAAGCTTGCTCTCGGGCTATTGATGCGGTATCTACACTACAGCGATTGGCTTGTCAAGATCACGGAACTCTTTAAGTCATGCAGACGAAACAAATACTCAAGCGTGGATAGCCAGACAATTTACTTTCAGTTTTATTGTTTCCAGAAGATTGAGGTGTTACTAAGGACACCAAACAAAAGATGCACTATGTTTCGTTTGGGAGAAAGACTGGCGCGTGTAAAGAATCCACCTGTTACGGAGTTTGTTTTCGGGATTGTAGTAAACAACTTTTGTGATGCCATCTTGCGTACGTGCGAAGATGCAGACCAAAGCGCTCCATGTGAATAACACAGAACCTATCGAAGTTATTCCACCGTGCTCATGATGACAGCCAGAAAAACCCGTGCGTCAGTCAATTCACGCACTGTTGCAAGCCTAGGAAAATTTAAATTTTTCATCATGCTACCCTGGACAAGTTGAGCATAAGCCGGAAGCGAGCGAAAAATATGGTCAAGAGGTGAGCGAGTGAGAACTCATTGACTCATTGAAAAGCACTGAGGCAAATTTATTTCGTAAATCTTCCTGTGACATTTTTGACGCTTGTTTTTGAGTGTTTTGTAGTCTAACTGAATTGCGTGATGTTCAAAATCATTTTTAAAGCTTCTAGTAAAAAAATATATATTTTAATATAACGCAAAAAACTCGATTAAAAAGAAAATTTCACAAAAAATAACCCGAACGTTTTTATTGACGCAGGTAAAATTTTCATATCAGTGAACACCGAAAATTAACGTGACAAATAAGTCGTTAAAGGGCCTAGGGGCGTTGCTATTTGAAGGTCATCGTGACGTTTTATTTTTATTCAATATTTTTTTTCTGGCAAACCTGTCGCGTACAAGTTGCATAAAGAAACAATTATGCATGACAGGCGTTTGCGTCAAATTTATTATTCCACAATAAAGTGGGATTGAATTTCTTTCTTCCTTACCAGAAATTATGAAAAAAAAAAAAGGTTTGATCCGATTTTCGGTTGATATGTGGTTTAGCGTGCGGAAATGAAAATTGAACAAGGGGAAATAAATTCAGTTTTCAGTGCGATATTCAATTAATGAAATATACTTGTACTAGATCATTTCTACCATAAATGGTCATGAAATAAGCAATTATCTGGCCGTTGTCAAAGTCAAATTCTTTTTCGCTTCGTTTAACTTTAATCGTGTGTGATTGACAGACTGACCGAAGAGCTAACAATTAATATGCGCATAAATTATAGCAGTTTCCAAAATATTGACACGGCTTTCCACTTCGGATTAGCAAATCAGAACTTCCCATTACGGGAATATAATAAGCTTAGAATCAGTGAATTGTGGCTTTAGCATACGTTGTTGAAAAGCGTTGCAACTGGTGTTACAAGTGGGGAGACTTGATTTCACGACCCACGTTAAGCTTCACGACTGTTTTATGCGAGTGGCAATGGCATAATTTATGAGTGATTCACACCACTGGGCGATGAACCCGGTGGCACTGGGATTTCAAAATATTGTTATTCACAGCGATTAGCTGACCTGAGCACCGCACTCAAGTCCAGTATGTGTTAGTATAAAAGTGCTCGGAGACACAGGCCGACATGTCCACTGGCAATCGTGGGATTTTGCAAGTCTTTCGTCGGGCCGCAAAGAAAGCCAAGAATTTCCGACTCTTTACGAAAAGGTACGTGTTCGTGAATAACAAATAGATCTGCGCGAAGCTCGAATCGTGCTCCGCTGTAACACGTCTTAGCAAAACTATTTTGATTTCCCTGCGTTTGTAGGTGTTGCAGACCGCAATCAGAGCATGCCTTCGGAAACATTTCTTCGCTACATTTACGATCGGACGCGTAAACACGCTATAGGGGTCTCTGTCGCTTTGAAAACAGCGAGCGATTGAGCTGAACAAGGCGCTGAATTTTAACTCTCGCTTTGAAAATCAAAGCTAAAGATCAAATACGGCATGCATGTAAAAAGTTGAAAAATTTCCTTTTATAGTCAAGGGTTCATATACTATTGCATTGCTAAAAAATTGTCTCTTTGTCATGTGAAAACTTGTTCATTTCCTTAGCCGGTTTTACGACGTTACTCGGGTTCAGAAATAGGATTCTGTAATTACAGGTTTATTTCCTTTGTTTCGGTTTGTTTATATCTGCCAATGATTTACGATCGAAAGCTTGGATTTATATCTGATTTAGCATAACAAGCGTAACAACAGATCGATAGATGCAACACCCAAACATGAATTAAAACATAGTAATACTCGCATTGATCGGTATCTGCAGTTTTCCAGGAGTATTTCACGATCGAACGACAAATTCGCCGATATAAAGGGTCAAAGAATTCAGAGAAAGGTCACCAAGTGTTTTATCGCACAACATGTTGTATAATTTTCAAAGGGCTGCTTTGTATTGTACATTAACCGCGTAACGAAATTTCATCAAAGGATTGGTCTTTATATCCCATAAAATACTTCGCGCGCGTTTCGTCGCGCGACGCTCGAGGGTCAGTGCTGACCTTGGCGTAAATAAACAAGCTTTAGTTTGAAATCGCGAAGCAAACTGCATTTAAATGGCTTCTCATTGCTATGTTATTTTTAGTTTGTTCACTTTGATATTACACACAGAATTGAAGTGATTTTGCAAGGAAGAAATATCTTCTGCTTCAATGGGTACATTATGCCATCGAAAGCGTTACTTCACCAATAGACACGCACGCAGTGTTTACATTTGTCAGTAAATGTTTTTTCACTTTCCAGTTATTGTTTACTTTACTGACAAAAGATTGCTTCCTGACATAATTAAAAGTTTTCCGGCCACTGGTTGACTGCCAAAATTGCGTCACAGCACATTGATTATAATAATTACGTTTACATGATGGAATTTGTCACGCAAGGACTTCTTAAAAATCATCTCCAACTAATTTCCTGAAAACTGACAAAATCGTTGTACAAACAACCTTTCATTTTTAATAAGACATCAATGCCATTCAGAGGCAAATCGAATATTGTTATTTACTTTCAGTCGGTTAAATATATCAAGTGTACAGATCGAATAAATGAAAGGCGCGGTGGCCTCAGTGCGCTGGACTCCGGATCGGGCGGTCCGGGTTCAAGCCCTGGCCGGGGCACTGCGTTGTGTTCTTGGGCAAGACCCTTTACTCTCATAGTGCCTCTCTCCATCCAGGTGTATGAAATAATGGATACCGGCGAATTTACTGCTGGGGGTAACCCTGCGATGGACTAGCATCCCATCCAGGGAGGAGTAGAAATACTCCTAGTCGCTTCATGCTACGGATACCGGGATAAGCTCCGGCCTGATGGGCCACTAGGCTCGTATGCAGACTTTACCTTACAGATCTTACAGATCGAATAGACTGTAAAACTTTTAAACATGCCCAATCCAAGAAGTGAACTAAAAAGACCATGCTGACAAATAGTTTCTTTTGTTTTATGAAACGAAAATTCGTAAGAAAAAAACAAACAGAAAGAAGTGGGAAAGCGGACTGCAAGCTGGTGTATTTTACGTTTACATGTGACTACAGCCCCCACCCTCCTCCTCCTCGTCCGGTCCGTCTCCTCAGAGTACATCATTCCAACCGCGCGAGAAAAGACTGGTACCTAATGTAACCGGTTATCTTAGCCACAAAATCAAGGTCACCAATTTAAAATCATTCTTAGCATAGCTTAATATATTTTCTTCTTTTTGCTCATTGCGCATTCACCGTCTGTGTAACGACTGATGACAAACCGCACAATGGAGCGATAAGACACGTCTCTGTACCGCGCGATTCGCTTGCTACCGTACATGGTATTTCTGTGAGTGTATTGCGCGCTGATTTTGAAGCATTACCCGTCCGGAACAGCACACTAAATGTTTAGTGGAATTCATGGTGGAATTCTAACAATCTCACCTTTCCGGTAAAACAAATATAACAGCCGCGGTTATTAAATTGAGCTGTTAGTTTTCCGCTAAATGGCGACACTGGAGCAGCATTGCAACTACAAAATGAGAGGAGAAGGAAGAACAACTTCCGAGCGTTTTCTGGAAAGGAAATAGAACAAAAATCCAAAGACTTTTAACGCCCTTCTCGTGTTTCATCCGTAAGGATGCATTTTTGGTGTTTTTGGCCAAGTGTGGAGATGAAAAGCCCTAACAAGCTATGGCTTTTTAATTTGTCCAGTTTTGACAAAGTATAGTATTTCATTTGTTTTTCTGAAATTTGAAACCTCGTTAAATAATTTTGGTTTTAAAATACCGTGACCGCTCGTTTTGTGCTCGGAATCTAGTTTGCAATATTTTCTTTTTCACGTAGACGATATTCGAGCTGGCACTAGAAGCTTCAATTTGTGTCATTTCAAGTACCCTCCAAGGCAATTGTCACGTGCAAATGTTTTTGACATACCGCAGAAGTTGGTCTAAAGTACGCTAAGAAAAATACCAGACAACTTGTCCATGAATCTTATGTGGGTGTACAGCCTCTTAAATTTACAAATACTGATTATACGCAAATTTTTGTTGGCTTAAAACTATTGTTTCTTGTGGTCGAAAGATCCTTTTCCTGTCGTCTGACGTTAGCACGTGGGCAATTGTGAAATGACAAGGTCATGTCACGCCGACTTCCGGTGGGCGAATTCAGTCAAGCGTGCTGCTGTTCGCCGGTTCGGAGTGGTCCTCTTGTCGCTGGCAATTCTTATTCATAAATGGCAGGAAAGGCATCATGCGGCACCTAACTTTACTCTCCAGGACCTTCAACGATTTATTGTTCGGGTAAGGTGGTATAAAATAACGCGAAAAATGACTAAAAATCGCCGCAAAAACGAGACTTTTGCGGGAACGAGGCTTGACAATATTACCCATGCGCAGTGGCTGCCAAATCTTTTATTTTCGTCTTTGGGGTTTTCGTAGTGAATTTGATCACTGAAGTCGAAGCACTTTGCAGTTGTAGCACTGTTAACTGTGTGATATACTTGGTCCAATATGTCCTTAGTGACTGTTTTGAGGTCTCCATCGACATCGGGGAGTACTAGCTTGGGCACGGATTCGGTAAATTGCAGTTTTAATTATCGAACGCCTTTGTCGTTCTTGACAAGTTTGTATCTTATCACGATCGCGTTTGATCACCGTGCAAGTAATTTCTGCCCTTTTGCCGATGTCTTGTTTGATTAATACACTTCTAGGACCTCGACGAAGATCAGGAAGATAACTCACTAAATAGATCTCGAGCGTAAGTTATTTTTCTTAGTTTCTAACCTGTGAATCACAACTCGTCAAAACAATCATAACTTATTTGTCTGCATCTGTCAAGCGATCTTGCCCTGTGTTAATTTATATTGTTTTGCAGATCTATACATCGGCTCTGCTGTGAAGAAATTATACTGTTTCTTTGACGTTTTAAGCGTGCCAAGACCTGTTCTCCTTTTGTTACTTGTCTTGAATCTGAACAGTCTGGTTTCATTCAAATCACAGGCAAGGTTTCGCACCAAAAATTTGCTTCTTCCGCGATGAGTTATTGCGTGCAAATCAGACACAATGTATGGCGAGTTTGACAATTTTTTCCTAATTTGCCTAAAAAAGCTTCCGAATTTTGCTTTTTCAACAATGTTAAACGTT
The DNA here is from genome assembly GCA_963693305.1 of Meandrina meandrites. Taxonomy (NCBI): domain Eukaryota; kingdom Metazoa; phylum Cnidaria; class Anthozoa; order Scleractinia; family Meandrinidae; genus Meandrina; species Meandrina meandrites. The sequence goes on from OY855913.1 coordinate 24,174,423, forward strand.
ATTTTTTCGTAAGAATTAATTTTGTGAGGTGAGGTTTTGTCACTTTATATTGGAAGTCAATTAAAAGATGAAAAGCATTCACTGCAGGAAGAGCTTGATGGGGTCACAAGTGATGAAAGATTGATACCGAGATAAACCTTTAACACAGCGGAATTTGAACCAAAATAACTGCACAATTTGACAAAAATAGAAAATGTATTCTATAATAATTTTATTCTGGCCAAAGACATTTTGTTTTGATTGATAGCATCAGTGTCTCGCCTAATCAATGCTTGTGACAAAATTAGAATCAAAGCTTCCTACATTTCTTTGTTTGTAGAAGTTGGTATGCCGTGCATGTACATAGAGAGTAAATGTATTGATGTCCTCCTTGCAGATATTTTTATGCACATTTCTTAGATAATTATATTTAGGTTTCATTATACCAGACGTACCTTTGATTGGTCAATAAGCGCTGGACTGTTGTACTGGTTTATAAACCACACGGAAATTGTAATCATTTCATAAAGGCAACAGACCATGTTTTTTCTTTGTTTTCTCACAATGATTTATCTGCACAATAAAGCATTTGGGATGCGTGGAAGAACATGTAAAAAGTTTGTGCTATAAATCAGTTGCATTTGGCACGTGATTTACATAATTATGCAGTTTCTCATGAAATTTCTTCTGTGCAAAATCTCGCGTGGCTTTTTGTGCTACCAAACCATGGCAAAACGCATGCTCTGTTGCATATTAAGTATGTTTGTACTAACTGCTTTTTGGTAGCAAAGCTAAACATTTCACAGCCTGCACGGTAACAGGCGCAATAAAAATGATCTGTGTTGGACAAGTAAAAGAAATTTGAAATTAGCACCTTGCCTAAGTTAATAAGCCCCCCTTGAAAAATGGCAAATCTTTTGATAATGCTTTAATTACAAAGGATTAAGTAGTATTCACTAATTGTTGTTTTGATCCATTTGCGGTTAATTCTTTCTTCTTTGTCATGCAATCTGAAATTGCTGCAATCAGTTTCAGCGTTCCAAAATAGCATTTGCCTAAGTTGCTTTGAAGCCCTATAAAAATATTGGCTTTGTTGAGCATTTTGCAATGTTTGGAGTTCTTGTTAATTTACCTTTAATTTTGCTGAGCTTGTTTAAGAATTAATTATGTTTGGTATTTTCCCAAACTTGATAAAAGATTATTGTTTTGATTTAGGACCACACATTGAAAGAAATTCAAATGATTATCATCCCTGAAAAATAGTAATAATATTTTAACAGTTACTGTAGCGTTCATAATCTCAATCCTGTCATAGCTGGACATCTTTATTCTAATACAGTTGAATCCCGATAACTCGAACCCTCGATAACTCGAACCCTTTTTGATTCCCCTCCAGGTCATTTTCTTACTTATTTTACCCTCGATAACTCGAACCCACAATAACTCAAACCTTTTTCGGTTTCCCTTGAAGGTTCGAGTTATCGGCATTCAACTGAAGTGTCAAACACTATCCATTGGCATCTAACTTACACGTATAATTGATACACAAAGTATCAACTGAGGTGCAATAAAGAAAATAATCCCTTCAGTTATTCAATCAACAATCTTGTATCTGAAGTCGCTGTATGTGTTTGACTCTTATCTTGTTGCTTGTTTCAGGTCAAGTTTTGAAGGATTCTTTGCATCCAAAGGAGCAGCATATGCCTTGCCCGATGGAGACTTTGCTCGGCAGGCTACCAAACATGGAGGTAGAAAAGGATCGTGATAATCTTTGTTATGAAAATCAAATTTGTATAATTTGCAGTTCCAGAAATTATCCATACCCACCCCATGGAAGGTCAATGGAAATTCCAAGGGGGTGGGGCATCTCAAAAGCCAAATTTTTAGAAGGAACATATGGAGCTTAACTGGAAATTCCAGAGGGGTGGGGGGATTCAAACCAAAAAGCCTTCCGTGGAAGGGGTATGGATATTTTCTGGAACAACACAATGGCCATAAAAAAATAAACAGAGAAGGGAAGATGTCCAAGGCTGTGCTCTAAGGAAAATTACAAGGAGCCCAAAGGTTCCGAACTATGAGATCCAGGGTGCCCAGCATAAAGCTTATATGAAAGAAATAAGATTATCTGGTCACCCAAAGGCAAACGTTAGTCGCCTGAGGCACCTGGGCGCCCTTAGGTTACAGTGCACAATGCACCATGGTTAGGGTAATAAACATGCTAGCTAGTAGTTTTCCTCTCAACATGGCATCACTTGTTGATGATCAGCTCGCTCTCTGTCGAGAAACCTAACTCAATTAAGCATCTAAATATAAGTATAATAAATATAATGACAGTTATATAACTTTATTATATAAACTGCAGTGGTATAGCGAGTGGTAGTAAATGGAGAAAAATGGTTTCACACATGTGTGGATAAAAATAGTATCCACACATGTGTGATATCATTTTTTACCAATCAGCTCACAGAGTTTGCCATGTTACTATGCTCAATGGGCCAAGGTTTATCGATATTAAGTCGAAACATCTTCGGATCTCCCTCGGCAATCTTCGGGAATCTTCGGAAATTTTCGGAAAACTTCGGAAAATGTTCAGAAACATTTGTATGACTACCGGACAACATTTTCAAAATCTTCGGAAATCTTCGGGAAATGGTCGGAAATCTTCGGAAAATCGTCAAAAACCTCGTTATTAGTAGGTTTATAAAATAAACAGAACAATACATGGTTGCTTGGAGATACGAAATTTATCTTCTCGTGTTCAAATCGATATGTCACTCGTTCACTGCGCTCACTCGTGAGATACATGTATCGAGTTGAACACTCGAAGATGAATTTCATATCTCCGCACAACCATGTATTATCCTCTATCTATTTAATGATTATAATATAATAATAATAATAATAATAATAATAATAATAATAATAATAATAATAGTAATATTTTTTTGTATTTTCATTATTTTTATTTCAGGCGAAATGCAATTGCACTTACAGGCAATGGTCAACTTGTTACGGGACGAAGATGTTCTGCGACTTGTAAGACTGTGTTTAAGACTGTGTTTTCTGTTATGTACATGTTACTATGTACTGCAAACTCTAAGATTTTTTAAGTGATTAATTAACAGACTGCTTTATGTATATGGTGGATGGATGCCTGGGACATCCGGGAGAAGGGGGCGGGGGGGAAACACTGTGGTCAGCCAGACCCCCAGTTGGACTAATTATAAAGCTCTCATGGCTGGCAATCCCCGCGAAGGAACCATGAGCTCTCACACCCTAGCAACCGTCACACTGACTAGGTCAGTGGAAAGGAAGACAAAGGGGAGGGAGGGGAACTCATTCAACATACCACCATGATATGAGGGCCTGACAATATGCTGGGAGCGGGAGCATAGAAACCTGAGCCTGATAAGAGCTAGGAGCCACTGACCACTGAGACAGCTAACGGCACACTCGTTCTTGGTTAACTTGGTTAAATTGCATGCCATTTTACATGCCCACAAAGCAAACATGACTCAGTTACCCAGTCACAACTAATGTAAGTATGTACAAGCATTCCTCAAACTCAAAATCATCTATTGCAAAATTTGTGCTTTCAGGCCTACATGACTGCACTTCTTGCCCATTTTGGGCACATTCTGGGGGGCGGGGCTTTTACATGTTATGGTTGAATTGCCCTTTTTTCAAACTGCCTCGTTTTGGGGTCTACATGAAAAAAGTTTATGTACATGGCTACCATATTTTAAATTTTTGGTATCTCTGAAACTGATCATTGAAGGTTTTAATATTTAATTTCTTGTACTTCATTGTCAAAATGTAGTACAATGTACAATAAGTTGCTGTCAGTGTGTATATAATACTTTCAGTGTACACCACATTCTCGTCCCCAGAGGCGGCGATCGTGGCCTCTAGGGACGAGAATGTGTACACCATATTGACCATTAATCTTTACTTTTTTCTGCACTCTTCGTTATGATTCTGTATCTAGGTCATCAAATTGGAAAGCCAGTATCCAAACAGAATTCGCTATCTCACAATTGTGTCGGCATTTGGTCCAGATGAGGAAGAACAAAGCATTGTCATGGGCGTTGACTGGAAAGACAAGTAAGCTGTGTTAATGTGTACACATCGCTGTACTTCTCAGTGTCTGCATGTAAAAGAAAAAACATTGCAATTATTTCTCTGAAGACTTGTTCCTGCAAGTGAAAGCATTACTAACAATGTTACAAATGTAACAGGTCATACATGTATGTTATAAGGATTTTCAGCCTGATCATCCCAAGTGTATTCTGATAAATTGTACTTGTACCCTCTGATTTGAGGTGCAGTTTGTAGAGAAACTAATGATGTGTAATAGTGTATAATTTTTGCTCTTCAGGGCTACAATCGGCCTTGTGGTTCCATTGTACAGAGACACAACCATCAAGCTGGATGGTGATGGGTGCGTATAACTGCGGTCAGTTTAGATTTTGATAATGATGATGCTGATGCTGATGAAGAAGACGTTTTTGTGGCACATTTAAAATTCTGTACATGCTTACAAAATACAAGTCATACACTTATAAACTTAACAATACAATGATAAACTAGGAAAAAAAACTATAAGCCCTTTTAAAAAGAAAGTTAACACCTTCTCAATCAGTGTATTTCAAGGAGCAGATACTATTAAACATCATTGATTGACAAACACAGTTTCCTTTGACTCTGATAATGAAGTGCCACCAACAGCACTAGCTCACTATTATCAGCATGTACATACAAGTATGTTAATAACTGCACACGTTTGTGTATATGTAAATGTGCATGCAAACCATGTTGTACACTATCCTGGAAGAAGAGTTACATTTATTTCACTGCTTTCGTATTTTTATTCGTTATATTATCTCATAGTTAAGCCATAGGTTTAACATCCGTATTGTACATAATTTTTAGAAAGCCTCTGGTTTGTTAGTATTTTTATACTATTTTAGTGCTACCCTAATTAAATAAAGTCTTTACTTACTTTCTTGCACAATTAAGACGACAAAATTAAACATGAGGCCATCATTATGAACCTTAGTAGTTTCCTTGATGAACATTAATTTTGATCTTATTATTTTTAATATTCACTTAAATTTGACAGTGGCTTCCAAATGACGTCAGCTAACAGAGCACACATTTTCAAGCCAATTTCTGTTCAAACCATGTGGTGAGTCCATTAATACAACAATACGTGTAATAAGATGATACTAAATTAATTGTTTTCAAAAGCGTTCAAAGTTTTGGAACTCTAGTCTGGAATAATATTGCACCAGCCTTATGAGACAAACCTACGACAGTTTTCTGAAAAATATTTGTAATGCAATCACAGACTACTTAAAATCTTAAGCTTAGTTTCTATTTATATTCGCCATTATTGTTATTTATTACTGTTGTTATTTACTATTATTCACCTCCCGCCTCGAATAGCTACACTGTACGCTAATTGCAGGAGGTGAAAAACATTGCAAATATTTCTCTGAAATAAAGATTATTGTTGTTGTTGTTGTTTTAATGCACAGTGTGCTAAGAACGGGCTCAACTTCTGCAGGCAATTATAGTAAACAAAGCATCTTGAATTGAAAGTGGATATGCATTTAGATTAATATGAACTATGCATCAAAGGCCTGATTTTTTAATTAAAAGTTTTTTTTTTTTCAATTTCGTTGTTCAGGACTGCCCTACAGTGGGTTCACAAGTGCAGTGATAATGCCAGAAGGAATAATTATTACTATCCAAATGGCTCCTCCCACGCCTGGGCTGACTATTACTACAGGAAAATATCCTCAGATAGACTATGCATAAATGAATGGTAAGCTATAGTGCTGTCGTGAAAGAAACTAAAGTGCTGTATGCAGTGTTGTACGTGTACATGGATATATTATGTAAGTTTGAGAACATTTTCTATGTTTCTGTAAAATTGGAAATACAAGGGAAAGTTTAATTTGCTGCAGGGACAGGGATATAACCTGCACTGCCCCATCAGGGGTTCAATACATTGAAACAGTGAATTAAGTGCAAGCCTTTTATAGGCCAGGTGGCCAAATATACTTAGTATTAAGTTATATTAATATAGAATAAAATTGCATTGTTTTTATAGGGAGCAAATGGATGACATTGAGTCTAAACGGCCTGAGTCTCCCGTTGGCACCAGGTACATAAACGTCAAATGTACATCAGTGTTTATATTTTGGAGACTTTTCTTCCTTCTACTCTAATCTTCAAATGATTTACACATAACCTGGATATGCTAAATCAAAGTTACAGTGTGTATATGGACACAATTTACCAAAATATAAAACCTTCACTATAGCTTTGCTTACCACGTTGGAACCCCCACTTACACCACCACACTCTAAAACGACCAGGATTTTACATTCCAACCATGTGCCAATCAATTGAAATCTCACTATATATTAAGGCCAGGTATGCATAGTTAAATGCCCCAAAGCCATTTCGGGCCCAGAAAGCTATTTTGTTTGTAAAATGTTTTCCAACAGACATTCAGTTTTGGTTGATTTTAAAAGTGAGCAATGAAACCTTACGTTGTTAAAACACAAAAGCTGGGTTTTGGCCTGAAATTACACCACCATTTGATGGACACTGAAGCAAAAACAGCTCTCGGGCCCGAAATGGCTTCAGAACTTTTGGAAAACACGTCAGCTCTCTACGGTGGTCAGTTTATTTTACCCAGTGTGGCAGTTGTACAAAGGTTCGTTTGTATAGCAGCCTTATAAAAATATACAGTATTTTTATTTTAATAACTTTTATTAAAAATGTATTTGTTTCCAGTACTGAAAAGGAACTTATTATGAAGCTTATTCGCCACAAGCTGAGGGAGGTTAGTGCTGATCTTTAGGTGGCACAATGTATTATTTTGCTGCAATTTTTTTTTCTTTTTATTGTAAGTTGTATTTTTTGTCTGCCAATGTTGCAATAAAGATTCTGTTTTCCATTGCAGGTGATGGCAAGAGTTGACCTTGAAGAGGTCACTTGTAGACAGGTAAATATGCAGAGAAAATACCAACAGTGGTTGCTACAGTTTTCTTGCTGTTGTTGATCGATATTTAAGAATGAATCTCCAATGTAACTGTTAGTCAGGCCAACAGTGTGTTCACAAGAAACATTTTATTGGTTCCACAATATATTAATGACCGATTTCGTGATTCTCTCGACTAATTCAAAACAATAAACGCGTCCTTCAATAACAGTCTGTCCTTGTGACCTCGAAAACTTCGAAAAAAATGTCCCAAATGATTTTTGCTTCGTCCAAATGAAACTCGAAAATACCGAATGAATCAATCTTCTTGACCACGAATGTGATAAGCCTAAATTTACATAGAAAAACAAAAAGACAAAAGATATGACGTAACTAAATTCTCACGCATATAATTATTTAGACTAACGAGATCGAATTCCTTGTGTCCACAGTGGACTCCTATCTCTCTGTAGCAGAATGTGAAAAGGGTCGTTCACCATTTACAAACACATTATGGAAATTTCGGTTGGGATGTAAATGGTAACTAAAGACTATTTTGGTTTGCTCGACAGAAAATTTCCAAAATAAATGGAACTTCTTAAAAGGTACCAGTAGTCCAAAATTTGCACCCCTTACAGGCCACAAAGGTCCATTTAATTGGGAAGTGAGGGCTAAGCAGGAAATGTGGACCTCAACAACTTGGTTTTTCAAAAATTTCTGGGGAAGAATACCCCTAGACCTCCCCTAGACGGTCATGTCTCCAGCGCTCGTACCCACCCTGCAAAATCCTTCCTACGGCCCTTGCCATTTAATCAAACTGGTTAATATGAACCTTGCTAAGCGTTTTCTGCAACTCATGTTGTCCTTTTAAGGTGCGAGTCATGGTTGAAGAGGAAACACAAATGGAACTGAAAGAATACAGGTCATTTATAGATGAAGAGATGATCATCATCATGGGACAGATGGACTCTGCATCTAAAATATTCGACCATGTTTACCTAGTAAGTAAACTCATCTTCATAGCAATTGCCTTGTTATTTAAATGTAGTGATTTTGGTAATCTTGGAAACTGTTTTCCAAGGATGGATTTGTGCTCTGTGGGAAATTCAACAAAGCCTGAAGTCTTAGAGTTATGCATCTTAAATGCATGTTTACTACTTTTTATGTGGCATGCCCGTGCAGTGCCTTTGCACTGACTTGCAAAGATACAGTACGTAGCTAACTTTATGTTAATTTATTTCAAACAATAACAGTTATTGCCTCACAGCTTTGTTATATCTTTATAGGGATCTGAATGGAATGCTTCAAACTTAGAAGAACTCAAGGAAAATGGGTGGGAAGACCATTTTGTGTTAATTCCATATTTAAAAACATTTCATATTGGTGATGGCCGGTTACATTAAAGCAAGCCTCCCTGTAAAGCCACCATAATTTTCTTAAAATAATTAATTAATTAATTTTTATAATAATTGTTGATTTGTCTGGTACAACTAAGTTTCTTTAAGTGAAACTTCTTGTAAGTGACCGTTTTCTGTAGTTTTCTGTAAACAACTTGCACATGTATCTAGGTTTAACAAAATTGGATTTTATTCAGATGAGGTTCTCTTTTCGTGAGTTTCCACTTTGTTCTTTTTTCCCTCCTTCTAGAGTTGGATTCATTTTGAATATTACAAGAGAAATTGACAACTTTTTCCCTGGCACGTTTCATTATCATAATATCAGGTTTGTGTGCTGATACAGTGGGTCGCCATGCAGCTCTCGTAAGGTGTCACATGAGTGGCTGAGAGAACAATAGAACAAACAACAAGAACAATGCCCCTAGCCCCCAAAACAATAGCAGCTGCTACACTAGAGGACCAGTAGAATTACAAGCTTACGAGAGCTGCGTAACTATTCAATACAGTGATTAATTCTTGAATAAAGTTGCTTTTTTATAATAAATGTGCTTGATTGGTTTAAGTTTTCTCTACAAACTCTATGTAGTGTACATGTAAGATATGGCTTGTCTTTACCCGTGACGGTGATTATGCTTAAAACTGACGACGGCAATGATGATAATAATTATATAAAATTTATTCTTTAATATCAGTTCTCGTTCTTTGACATTATTTTGTTGTTTTGTTTTTTCCTCAGAGTTTATGATTTAGATGAAACCGAATTACTTCACCACTGGGATAACACTTACAGGTTTATACAAAAAGCAAAGTAAGTAATGAGGGAGGTAAAAAGTATTTTCGTGCCCCTTGATCGACCCTGAAATGGCTATTTTTTCGTCGTGAATCGTGATTGCCATAGTCGCCGTGAACCGTGATTTTCTAAAACGTTGTCTTTTATTTCGTGTGAAGCGTGAAGTGCCAAAATATTTTTCGTGAATTGTGAAAGGGCTGTTTTATTTTCCGTGGAACGTGATCTATACCACCCTCAGTAATGATACAGTACTTCGTCATTAAAGCAAGCTAGAGTGTTTCTGCACTTGTGAAGTATAAGATATTGCGTTCAAATTCACCAGTGGTAGAGAGGCTATGTAGTGCATGTCGTAATTTTAGCTGGCCAATCATAATACAGGCAAATAACGCGGTTAACCAATCAGACGTCGAAGCAAAAACGTGCAACCAATGCCAAGCGCGGGAAAAAACATGCAACTGATGAAAAGCGCGGGAAAACACTCATAAAGCCAAGTCGATGGTTATGTTTTTGCTTCTGATTGGTTACAAAAGACACGCTTGCGTTGATTGGTTAGAGCATGTTGCCCGAGACGTTTTGAGCCAATGTCATGTATGAAGCACTGGAAGCAAAGTCCCCATTGAAGTGATGAAGTATTGTCCACTATTAGTAATCAGTCTTTCTTTTTGCACTCTTCTATTCAGGAACGCAGGGTCAAAAGTTCTTGTTCATTGTAGGATGGGCATAAGCAGATCGGCATCAACGGTAAATACATGAACATATATGCTTTGTGTACAAGATTATTGTCGATTATTTGGTAAAAGGACGTTTCATAATTTGATCGTTATCGGTCATTTTTGCACTCCTTCGCTAAGTAGACTTTTTATTGCTTAGAATTTGCCAGATAATTGCCAAGGATTTTAACTGCCTTTGATGGTAAGCCACAACGGAGTCTGGCTGTTTGCTGACAGTCTGCGCATCTCGTTGCTTTTGTGACAAATTAGTGGCAGTTTAGCTAACGTTAACTTAATTTACCTACCGAACGAACGCACGCACGCACGCTTGCTCTTCTTATATTTTTGAGTCGTATTTCATGTTGTGTCTTAGGTCATAGCTTATGGTATGAAGGAGTATGGCTGGTCGCTAGGTGAGACAATGAAGTACGTGAAAGCTCGACGAAGTGTTGTCCAACCCAATGCAGGATTTTGGAAGCAGCTTATCACATATGAAGGAATTTTGAACTCAAGGTAACCAAACTAGTTAAGAAATAAACTAAACCTCATCACAAGGATGTCCGTACTGATTTACGCCTAAACTGACACATCCTGAATGCGGACACAAGCCATAAGCGGACACTAAAAAGCCATGGTTCACATACAAGCGCCTCTTTCTGAACACTTTTTCTGTTCTTGATTTCCGGGATGGTGTTCAAAACTTTTCTGTCTCTTGAAAACTAGTCACATGAATCTACTCCAACGCTGATTTAAGTGAAAGATAATATTTTTCAGTAAATGGCAGAGGCACACTTGAAAAAAGAAATTCCTAGTCCTCGTAACAGAAGTCGAACCTATGATCTTCCGATTAGTTCTTCGGACGCTCTAAAATGAGTAATAGGAGACTCGTGGAAGCTGGGCCTGCAAACTAGGTTCCTGTGACAAACATCCTGCATGCTAGGACGTATCTCCTATAGCTCATTGATGGTTCGACTTCTGTAGGGAGCACTCGGAATTTATTTTTCCGCGTATGCCTCATTCTCGTCCCCTTAGCCCTTTTCGCTTCTCCTAGCCGGCAGGTTCTTGGCACGAGACACGAAGGGTTCTGGAGACAAAGGATTTACAGTCCTAGATTCCAGGATTTCCGGTCTTCATGTATGCAGTCGTGATGCTTCTATATACTGTATGGAGAGTCATGGCATCTTTTACTTCCGCTCAAGATTTCTTTGTTTCAAACGACCAATCAAAAAAATTTGAATTACTTCAAAAATCCAATGTCCCCCGAGCCCTTCGTTTCTCGTGCCAAGGCCCTGCCAGCTAAGAGAAGTGAAAAGGGCTATGGGGACGAGAATGTGTATGCCTTTGTCATTTTATTGAAAAAATATCATCTTTTACTTCTTCTCTATTGTTTTTAGAGCTACTGCTTTCGTCCGAGTGGTTGTGCCCGAGATATATACATTGTGCTGTAGATTATGGTTTCACAGTTTCTTAATTTTCATTTTCTTTCTTTTTTTCTCGAAGCAACCAACGTTACAACAGACTGTTTCGGCACGGGTCATTCTCGACTGAAGCAGATGACGTGTCAAAGAGCGCAGGAGCTGTAAAGAAGCGGAGAGAACAATCTCCAAGCTCCGCTGGCATGACTGGTGAGCAACAGTCAGAAGGTTTAGACACTGTAGACAATTTACCGATAGAAACTGAATCGTCTTTAAAAGACGAAGAGTCTTTTGACGACAGTAAGGAAGAACTTGGAGTAGTTCAGGAGACTTCCGAGAATACAGACGATTTAGGTCTGTATGAAGACGCCTCGCTGGAAAGTGGTAAGGCAGATTCTGTGCCCGCGACTAGCTCACCAATCGGTCCGTGCCCAGAGTCATCTGTTGAAACCAGCAAAGAAGACCTCGAAGGGACTATTTCTGTACAATCAAGTTCAAACGCTTCGGAAATTTCTGTGGTTGGAAAGACTTCCCTACAGAGAGTAAGATCTGTTCCTGCACTGTGTAGTGATGATAATGAGAAACAAGAACCGGATGTTGAATCTACCGGGAACTTTCGAAGGGCGTGCTCTTTACGAGAGCGTGGATCGAAGAAGTTGCAAAATCTTCGCATTGCCACGAAAGGAAAGTCCGCAAGCGACGAAAATCTAAAGGAATTCGAGCGAAAACAGAAGGATATTCTTGGCTGGGAAGAAGCAGAAGCGAGGGATTCTCAAGACGCACAGAACTTTGAGAAGGAATCTTTCGTCGAGGGAACGCGCGGGAGTCTACCGAGGGACTTGCATGGTGTAGTTGAAAGCGGATTCGTGAAGCGGCATTCGAGAAAATTCGAGGAAGGTGTCTATATTGCGCCAGAACTTGACGATGAAGTCGATTTGACGATGCCGGAAGGAATGGACGTTGAATGTGCGCCTGTAGAAAGTGATAAAATCTCAGTAGAAGAGGGACATGTTGAAGACGAGAGTACGCCAAGCGAAGAACCAGAGCCGGGCGTGGTAAAGAAACACAAGGAAGGTTATGAGCTGAAGCATCGGGAAAGTTTAAAAAGACGGGCTTTGCTTCAGCGGGGTGGGAGTGGTGAAAGAAAAAGCGCAAAACAAGATGGAGACGAAATTGAAAGCGTTCTGGATGTTGATGCTGATGCTAAGCTAGTGCAGGCCGTAGATGGACTGGAAGACGAGCTCAGAAGTGTTAACGTCGAGGAACTTGTTAAAAAGGTTAACGAGGATATGAAGAAGGAAGTGTGTGTTAGAAGAGCGTCAGCTTCCAAGAAAGAACAAGAGCTGAGAGCATTTGTTCAAAAGGCAGGGGAACAGATGAAGGACGCTTTGGCTAATGGCGAAGATGAAATCTCGCAGAAAGAAAACAGCTCCGTCACGGAGAAGGAAGATTCTGAACAATTCACTGAAGTGTCTGACATTGGGAATATTAAACGAAAGACTCGTGTACTTGTATTTGAAGAAGACGCAGATGGATTGTCGGAAAATTCGCAGTTAACGGAATCCTCCTCTGAGCGCAGAGAACCAGTTGCGCCGAAAGTTGACGCTAAAAACGCTACGGTGAATATCGAGCTTGTGAAGCCGTCAGTTACGCAAAATGTGAATGCTGGTGTGGAGTACTCAGAGAAGAGTACTGCAGTTTCAACAGAAACGTCTGAATCGTCAGAGGACACTGAGAGAGAAACTGGGGAGGACACCGAGAGGGGACAAGATACCGAAGATGTTCCTCGGAGAGGCTTAGTCAAGCGGCACACATTGTTAATTGAAGGGAAAGTACAGCCATTGGAACAAGAGTTCCAGAAAGAAGCCAATAAGGAAGAAATAAAAGAAGGCGAGCCTACAGAGGATCGAGAGGTGGGTCTATCTCTCTCAAAGAGAGATACAGGGAGTAAGGTCGCAGATACAGACCAAGCAGAGCGTACTGTTGGGCAAGAGGAGAACGTTGAAGTGGAAACTGTAGAGAAAATCACTTCGGAAAGAGCAGATATGTCTGAGGTATCCCAGCAGGACAAAACAGACGCACGAAGTGAACATGATACGAAGAATGTTCCTCAGAAAGGTCTAGTGAAGCGACATACCCTCTTAATTGAAGGGAAGCTGCAGCCACTGGATCAAGAGTTGGAGAAAAATGTCGAGAAAGTATATGGACAAGAATTTGAACTTTCAGTTGATCAAGACGCATGTTCATCGTCTTCAAAAGGTGAAACAAGCAGTGTTGCCTCAGATAAAGATCATGCAGAGCCCCGTGTTGCGCAAAGTGCGAGTTGTGGCACGGAGTCTACAGAGAGAAATATTTCAGGAAGTGCAGAAACGTCTGAGTTGGCAGAGGATAGTAAAAACAGCGAGAGCGAGCAGGACACAGAAAACGCCCCTCAGAAGGGTCTTGTTAAACGCCATACGCTGTTGATCGAAGGAAAACGACAGCCACTGGACCAAGAATTAGACAAAAACATTGAACAAGAAACTGTAAAAGAAAGTCAGTTAATGGTTGACCAGAAAGCATGTTCCTCTCCTTCAAAAGGGGAGGAAAGCGTGTCTACAAATACAGAACAGCTAGACCTAAGTGTTGATCAAGGTTCGAGTGCGGTTGTGAAGCCAGAAGAGACTAGCGCCGCTGAAAGAGAAGCAACATGTGAAATATCAGAGGACAGAAAAGACGTTGGGAGTGAGAACGATACAGAGGACATCCTTCAGAAAGGTCTAGTGAAGCGACACACGCTATTAATCGAAGGACGACTACAGCCGTCAGACCAAGAGTTACCTGACAAAGATTTTGAGGAAGAAGATGGAAAAGAGGGCGATCTTACACCAACGGAAGCGTGTTCGCCTTCGTCTGCAGATCAAGAACAACAGCAGTATCAAATCGAGCGAACGAACGATTCGACAATTGAACAGTGTGAAGAGGAGAACCAAGACAATGAAAGCGTGTCTGGTTTGGTGAAACGAGAAAAACTGCGCATCGAGGAACGACTGCAAACGACAGTAGTTGAATCCAAACAGGATTTGGAGCAGTCGATGGATCCGGATGGACCTGCAGCGGTTGATGAAGTAGAAGGAGATTGTCACGAAGCCGACAAGAAGGAAGGAGGAGATGAAGGCGAAGAGCAGATTGTGGGTGAAGAAGAACAAAGCGAGGTGGTTGTGGATACGTCAAGCGTGGTGAGAGTAAAGGAACATGCTCAGCATTTGGAAGGCATCATTCGAGTGAAACAGGATGTAGAAACGGTTAAACGTCAAACATCCAAAGACGATGATACAAAGTCAAGCGACGGAGCTCCAAAATTTTTTATAGTTCCACGCTCGAGTTCAGATGAGAGCATGGATGAGGGTAACAATAATACGTTCAGTGGGGAGAAACTCGGCGAAAACAGAATGGATGTCTTGAGCGACAGTGCCGTGAATATTGCTCTTTTAAAAGCTCAGGAAAACTTGGATGCGGAAAAGGAAAACAGAGAGTTGGAAAACAAAGACTTAGTTGATTGGGACGTTACAAACGTAAAACAGAGAACGCAAATCTTTGAAGGCATGCGACGGAAAGGCGACGAAACAAACGAAAACAAAAGTAACTCGCTTCGTCGGCACGAGTCGATGCCGAAGATGATTCGTGCTTCCGAGAAGCCTGCTATGCGTCGTCGGTCAGTTTCGGATGTAACCGCGACTTTTTCGTCGGGTTCCGAACGTGAAGTTGGTTATACCATTGTATTCAAGAACAGAGCTGTCGCGACTTCGAGCTCGTCATCGTTACCACGTGACTGGAGCCCTCTTGAGTGTAGACAAAGACTGGTAGGCAAAGGCGAGTCTCAAACTAAAGAAGTGTTTTCCCCTGAAATCTGCCGCAAAGATAAACTCACGGGGAATACCAGTGTAGAACTTATCAAACGCCAGGACAAGGAACACGAGACTTGTGTTAGTGTGAAGGAGACAATTCAAGTTCTAGATTCTAAGAATCAGAGAAATATTAATAAGTATTAGTTAGAAATTAACCCTTAGCGCGATTAGAGCGACTTTCAATTGAGTGTCGAAAGTAATCCGGAAATGCTTTGGTTTTGCTTTCCCGCGCTCTGAAGTTGTTACTGAAGTTGTTACAACAAACGCGCGCCGTGTACTGAACCAATCAGAACAGCTGAACCAAAACCATTCGCGACCTGGTCGCGTTCGTTTTCCCGCGCTTGGCGCTGGTCACGTGTATTTGCTTCGATTTCTGATTGGTTTATTTTGTTGTTTGCGTTTCTTGTGATTGGACAGTGTAGTTGCGTTGGTTTTGGTTTTGATTTTACGACATTCAATTGAGAATCGCTCTAATTCATGTCGTATCCTTCATAAATTTGCACGTTTCAAGAAATTTATTTTTATTTTGAGTATAAATTATGCACGCAGATATTAGATTGTCGAATAAAATTATCCGTTGTACATAGTCATTTTTAACGAGGAAGAGATTGCATTGAATTTAAGCCACAAAATTGTAAGTAGTTTTATTCTTGGAGCAAATGTTGAGATATTAATTCAGAACCAGTTTATATTTGTTGACTGAATTTTTGGCCCAATTCAAGATATATTTTTGTGCGGCAAACCGGCGCATTTCGCCTTTGCAGGTGTCAAAAAGGTAAATGTTTTCAGAAATACATCATACTTGGGCTCCATGTTTGATTCTGTGAAGCATCACGTGAAACGAACCAATCAGAGACGCGTATTTGTACCACGTGCCGTATAGGGCGATCTTTGCTGTGGTCATTGTTTACACCTCGAATTTAGGAATCACCCAATTAAACAGACCTTCTTAACTAGAAATAGCGTGCGAAATTCCGTTCATATCGCTGATTGAGTTGCCCCCCTAGCCATTCGAATTCTAAATCTAACTCTTTTCCAACGTGAAATATCGATAGTGTCCTCTTTATATATTTGCTACAGCATGTCATTGGAGGCCAAACACCGGCTAAGCGAAGATCGCCCTATTTTGACTTTAAAATGTTGTTTACTGAAATGCAATATCATGAGCAGATACAGATTTAATTCTCTTTTCCAGTTCAAATTAACAAAAGAAATATGTAGTATCGATCCGACAAGACTTGAAGTTGCAAGTCACTCCAGATTCTCTTGCAGTAACTGCTCTCTTTTTTTTAAATATATCTTTAATGACACCTTTGTAGAAAATTATTGTGAAGTGCTGTGAAGAATGTTCACAGACCCCTATTTTTCCGTGTTTGTTGCCATTGATCGCTGAGTTCGACTTTCCGCCATTTTGGATTTTCATTTCCGAGCTCACACTGGGGAAAGAGCAAAATACCTGTGGGGAAGGAGAGGGCGGGATTTAACCCTCAGCCCCCCTCCCCACGGACATTTGTTACTCTGCCCAGTTTTCGGTCGCATAAAGAGACTTAAGAGACTAAGACGACGAGCGACCTCTACGACCACACGGAAAAATAGGGGACTGTAAACAGTCTAATTATTGTATAAAATACAAGAAAACTTAAAATTAGAGTATTAGAGCAAAGTCGTTTCAAAAACTCCTTTCTTTCTGTGGCCACAGATTGTTGTGACTTGTATTGGGAACATTACTTGCGTTACAAGATTCGGGTTGCAGAATGCCTCATTTTGATAACAAGAAAACAATTGACAACTTTATTCTCAAGATCAAGATTTTCAGCCTGTTTTAAATTGTTGTATTTTAATAATTTTGCCGTCATTTATTTGGTCAAACAGAAGATCATGTTTATAAAGAATGTTACATGTAGAATCACAGATAGTAATATTTAATTGAGTCGTCAACTTTTGAATAAATAATATTTATTGTGGTTTCGTTTCTTGCTTTTGTTTGACAGTGAAACGAGACGTGTTGCTCGAGGGGAGCTCGCGAGTGTCTCCGCGCGCGGAAAAAAGCATTGCGCGCGAGAAGACAGCTTTTTAACATTTACATTGTAAAGAATGCGAGGTTAAATTACAGAAATACTTTAGCACGAATTGAATCACGTTCTTTATTTTGTAAATTGAGCGTAACAATTGCTTCCGAAAAGTAAACGATGATTCTCAGAAGCATTTTGCTTCCGCTTCAAAATTTTTCCTCTTTGCTCCTTGAGGGCCGCTTATAAAGATAATCATGTAACAAAACACAAAACGAACTTAACATGTTTCAAACGTTTATTTTACCCGTTGAAAAACGAAATACCGTTGTATGACATGGATGCACTCTAAATGATGAAGGATTGTAGCTCGCGTAACTGCCTGAAAGTCACGATGTTTCTCGGCTTCGCAAAAGCATTTAAAGGGAATCTCCACTCTTGGGACAAGTTGACGTTAAATTGTTTGAAATAATTTCAAATTTCCAAATTTTACAATACAAGGGAGAAATAACATTTAATAATAACAATAAATGGAAACGTTTATGGCTTTTAAATTTCCATCGCGCCGCCATTTTGGATTTCTATGACGTGTTACGGCTCCCGCTTTTGTTTGAAAGCTTCCAAACAATAGCAGAGAAATCCAAAATGGTGGCGCGCTGGAAATTTAAAAGCCATAAACTTTTCTATTTTATTATTATTATTAAATGTTATTTCTCCCTTGACCTGTACAATTTAGAATTTTGGCATCATTTCAAACAATTCAGCGTCAACTTGTTGTAAGAGTGGAGGTTTCCTTTAAAAAACAAAGTCCAGTTATTATTACTAACCCATCAAAAATCCATACAAACAGTTTTTAAAGTAAAATGTATCACAACACGAAAAGATCACAACACGGTGATTTGTTTACAACTATTTTCCAGCGAGTATTAGAAGTGTAAACGTTTATTTTTGCAAGCAAAAAGTTACTCATGAATGAAACATTCTTTTAGATATCCTATTCGATAGGATAATGGGCCATTTTAACAAACGGTCACATGCTACAGTATCCGCCATGATGGAGAGCAAGCAACGCGTTGGGACATCCAAACAAAGCCACTTCAAATAGTCATACACGATTTTTTTTTGTTTTCGATGTTCTAGTGCGTATCGCGTTCGTAGCCATTCTCGTCCCCATAGCCCTCTTTGCTTTTCTTAGCCGGCAGGGCCTTGGCACGAGAAACGAAGGCTCTGGGGACATGAGATTTTTGAATTAATTCGATTTTTTTTGATTGGCCGTTTGAAACAAAGAAATCTTGAGCGGAAGTAGAAGATGCCATGACTTTCCCATACAGTATATAGAAACATCACGAATGCATACGTGAAGACCGGAAGCCCTGGAATCGAGGACTAGAAATCTTTTGTCTCCAGAGCCCTTTGTTTTTCGTGCCAAAGCCCTGCCGGCTAAGAGAAGCGAAAGGGCTTTGGGGACGAAAATGGTTCGTAGCTTGTCGCAGCTTAAGTACCACGTGACCGTTTATAACTGCAAAGGGCCCATTTTAGGGGACTATTTGAGGAAATGATGCGCCTCTGATAAAACCATAGTTTACAACCTATATTTTTAATTTATAACGACGTC
The DNA here is from genome assembly GCA_963693305.1 of Meandrina meandrites. Classification (NCBI taxonomy): domain Eukaryota; kingdom Metazoa; phylum Cnidaria; class Anthozoa; order Scleractinia; family Meandrinidae; genus Meandrina; species Meandrina meandrites. The sequence goes on from OY855913.1 coordinate 24,193,222, forward strand.
ACTAAACCCGACTAGATTGTGAAAGTTAACTTAGCCTTAAATTTAACGGGCGTACTAACCTTGACGTAAAATTCTGCCATTACTATACACTAAATTGGAATATCTCACGCTCTTCTTAACACGTTAGTCGACACTTTCAACCGAAACACTGACTAATTTTAATTAGTGAATTCTCTTAACTTATTCACAAGAAATTACTTACTCTCTCCCTTCTAGCTTGTGTTTTAAACTATGTTTTAAACTGTATTCATCTGAAAGCTTCTGAATAATATTCTCAAGATAAATTCACAAACAATGTATGCAAAAAAGTAAGAATCTGGACGTTAACCTGTTTAATTTTCTTCAGTTCGAAGAGAAAAGGACAGGTCATTTTAGAAATCAACTTACGCAAGCTGGCACTGAATGTTTTTGCTGTCCGAGCATTGCATTGGGGAAGTATTTTGGGTAATTTCAAAATACAGTCACTATGTTTGATAATCAGTATAATTATTTATTTATTAATTCTATAGTAACACTCGATCTTGAAGTGCACCTCTTATTGCGAGACACACTCGGTTGAGCTCTGTCAGGACGTTGAGGGCCATTTTCTTTGCTTCTTTATGTTTAAAAGCTCTTCACCAAGGGCTTGTGTCGGTGTCAATGGCCACACAATTTGATATGGCGTAGCTACGGAGAAAGAAAGTTTTACGAAGTGAATTTTCATTTAAATATAAATAAACCTACCGCTGCAACGTTAGCATGATGCAGCCGATAGTCGCTCAAATGCACTTCACGACGGAAGGCATGCAGTATCCAAAGGCCTTATTTTACGATAAGTTTTCAAAATGAACTCGAATTTAGAGGTGTCGATCTTAGAAGAACCTCATTCGCGCAATCTCGTTCCAGGAGCAAAAGGGTCCTATGCACGAGCATGTCGTACGAATGTATAAAGATTTCCAAACTTTTAAGAGAGCGAGGTATAGATTCCTAGTTATTTCTCTGCGAGCAAATACTGAATCGTTTACGAGGGAAATCTGACCTAGCCATAGGGACCCATGCCTGTGTCTAGGGTTGCTGGATGGTGCTATCATTCGATGAATTACGTTTCGCTTACCTCAGCTTTTCCTTTGCAATAGCAGACGATGAGTAGTCAGGGAGGAACAGGGTGCTAGCACAAGTGGAGGCATGGGGCAGACTGTCCTTGTCTCCACCGGCTTTGGCCACAGTGAAGGGAGCGGGAGGCCTCTTCCGTCCCGTCACAAAACGAAGGAATCGACTCCGTTCGTCGGAAGTGAACTGAGACAGGACTGTCCGAAGATGCTTCACTGACTCGGATGATTCGTTCAAGTCATCGCCATATTTACCTGATGAAAGATGAACTACAGTGAATGACCTGGGCAAATACTGTGCCGGCGAAACCAATACGTAAGTACCTGATGAAGCGAATGCATAATAAAAGGCGAACGCTCGAAAAGGCAGGTGCGTTAAAACGGCGGTTGGTGCGTTGGCCAAACAAGAACGAGAGTCACCGAGAATTGAAGGATGAAACTTGCGGAAGAGTTGTTTTTCAATTCTCAGTGAGCGTAGTCTAAACGAGAGAAAACTGTCAGACTCTCAAGGAAAATTTGAACGGGTTCAATTTCGATAAGAACGCACAAGAATCGACGAGAGTCGCCGACAGCGTACGAGATTACTACAATAAAGGCGAAAGTTTGAACTCATATCAACTCGCTTTCATGCTTCTGGGCCCGGGTTTTCGAGTTTTCGATAAGAAACAGTCGCTCACATATCGATTTAATCTCTAACGCCGCAATCTGTCTTGGTTCGGGTTATTTTGTTTGCGAGTTGTAAATTAGCCTGATGTGTGTATACAGCTATTTCAATTAACGTTGTCGGATCGAAGCTCAAAGCTTAAAGACAAGACCGAAAGGTAGTATGGGCGAAGAAAGAGTGTTCCACGCGTGCTGAATGCTAATGAGATACAGCGATATAGCAAACGAGACGAATTCGTTTCCTTTCTCTTGAGACATGTGTAGAAAAGATCCTTTTTCGCCTCATTTCATTTAAAAAGAATAATCCAAACCACATAACGGCGAAAGAAAAGATACAAGAAAGGTTTCACGGAAAGAAAAACAAATATTCCACGTGCAAAAATACAAACTTGTAGATTTCCTCAATGGTGATATGCAAATTGCAGTAAATACCCATGGCACCATTCGGTCTTGACTTGTAGGTTTGAAGATTTAAAGGGACAGTTTCACGGTTTGGCGTATGTCCCTAAATCAAAATACTTTTTTCGCTTTTTATCAATGTTATCGCTTAGTAAACCCCACTCACATGTAGTTCAGTAATCACATACTATGATTAGACGTACCAAAATGACGGATGACCAAAATTGTGAGAAGATTTTAGTGGATTTTACAAGCTTAGTGGACCGTTGAATTTAGTTTTGGCCCGTAGGATTTATTCCACGGTTGATGATTTTATGGCTATTTGCATGCGAAATCAGGCAACTCGCTTCCGACTGGTTCATAAACAATGAAAAAGCGGGCCTTGCAATAAAGCGTGCACAGGCGAATATATAATATGGACATGCGCCGAACCGTGAAACTGTCCCTTTAATCCGACAACGTTAATTGAAGGTGGCTCATAACAGTTTAGTCAGAATTAGGCAGGCCCGTTTTAGATGTTCTATCGTAGCTATACCAATAATTTTTAGAAAAATCTTTTAGTACAAACTTGTACAAGTTTTACCAATGAACAAATCGAGGTCATTGTGACGTCAAAATTCGTTGCCATGGCAACGTCATATGAGGTCAAAGATACCCTATTTTGGACCTTTCGAGGCTAATAACTCAAAAACTACTCGGTGAAAGTTCTTGTTTTTGATATATTTTTATCTAACTGACAAAAGAAAAAGTTTTGCAAATTTTTAAAAAAATCCGTAGGTAGGATTCGAAGCTGCGCTATTTTTTCACTAATTTAAGGTGGCTCGGAACCCTACCTACAGAATTTTTTTAAACATTGTTAGATTGTTTGTTTTGTCCAATAAACAAAACTATATGAAAAACAAAAACTTTCACCGTCTAGTTTTTAAGTTATTAGCCTCAAACAGTAAAAAATAAGGTATCTTTGACCTCATATAACGTTGCCATGGCAACGAATTTTGACGTCATAGCAACTAAAATTTGTTAATTAGTAAAACTTTTACAAAGTTGTACTAAAAGTTTTACCTCAACGTTATTGGTGTAGCTGCAATAGAATACCAAAGATGGGAATATCTAAACCCCTTCGAGCCACCTGAAATAGCTGTAAACAAAATATGGAAATACTTACAGGCAGACTTCAGTTGTGCGAGAGAAATCTCCCGATCTCCACAGACTCCTCGCTCCAGGTTACTCCAGGTAAGAAGAGAAAGCACAGCCTCAGGGATTACTGATATCAGACCCTCTCTGATTGCCTGAACCTAAAGGAGATAAAAGCAGTGCTTTCGTTAAAACGGGCGTCAAAACCCAAAAGCTCAGTAAATCGAGAGCGGCGTTATTTATCACAAGCATCCAAAACAGAGCGCAACTGTACAGGGCTGTTTTCAGCAACAACAATGAAATTACATGATCGCACAATCCGAAGTTAAGGTACTGCTGCAAATTTGAGCAAAAAGCTTTGCCTCGTTTCGAGGCCTTATTCAAGCCATGTCAATATCACATGGTTACATCAGCAGGTGCGGGCGTTTCTGTTATCACTATGCCTAACGTCACCCATTAATTGACTAATACGGGATAAAAAGAGAAATGACCCCAACACTGTTGCACCGGAACACACGCACTAGTTCGATTTGCCATTTCAAAGCGTCATCCAACATGTTGAAATACATTGCAATAGGGTGGCCAAACGTATGCAACATGTTGTGCCAACAATGTTGCGATATGTTGCGTTGAAATGTTGCGTCCGTTTGGCCAGCTCCTTTACAACATGACCCAACAATGTTGTGACATGTCACGTTGAAATGTTGCGATCCTTTGGCCGGGGCTTTACCAACCGCTGGCGCAACAAAGCAATTTTCTTCATGTTTTACCTGTTTTGTGAATTCGGTCATCCGGGCTCTCCTCACTAAACAAGCATATTCCTGCCTCTCCTCGGGCTTCACTACTCTCCCCTCCCCTCCTGGCAGTAACTCCACACGACGCCCGTCACTCAGTACAGTGGAGAACGTGCACTCGTTGCCATAGCTACTGAGGTATGACGCCTCGTCTTGGACTTCCAGTTCATCTACGATACAAAGTTAAAGGAGTACCGTTAGCTGCAAACTGCACTAATCCCAGGGAATTAAATTGTTCGACAAAACGTCGAAATGCTTTAAAATAGAGTTCCATGCCATCAACTTGCCATCTTTTTTGGAGTGAGTATAAATTT